>JAPQWV010001296.1:0-98920 GCA_027422505.1 Craterostigma plantagineum
ATAAAACTAAAATTAAGGTGTTATTCTGCAGTTTATTTCCGTTGGTGCTATTTCCTCCTTTATTTTCTTTAAATATATTATTTATTAGTATTTCACATAAACATATATAACTCACCTCAGTGCGTATCACGCTACATGTGACATCGATCTTTCGTAAATGCTATCATTGATTTTGTCTTGTTCATATTGATATTTATTTGTGTTGATTATGAGTTTAAGGGTTTTTTCTTTATTATCGTAGATTTTAATATATTGCTCTGAAAATAATCTATATTCAAATTGGAAAATTTTCAAAAGGGGAAAAAGCAAATATATCTTCTCTGTGGACCACGTCACATATATCCGTATGTATTACATAACGCAAGGATGTATTAATCGTGACATAATTCGAAGGGGGAAAAACCAAATATATCTTTCAACATTACAGGCATCATCATATAGGATTTGCAAGATGATCATACTTCAGTTGTAATGTAAAATCGGCCACAAGTAGTAGTCAATACTATATTTTCTTGACAATTCATAGTTTGGACGCAAGATCTTTGTTTTAATATGAATATATAATAAATAAGAAGTGTAAATCATAAATACACTTTTATCCAATAACCTATACTGGACAACAGTTTTCAAAAGAGATCGGGCTGAAAAGGTGAAGTGGAAGGAATCCACTGGTCTCCACCGATCAAAGACCAACGGTGGCATTACTCGCATAATCGCGAGTATTACCAACCTTAAGACGGGCCAGCGCATCCTACGTCCCGTGCCCGACCCGGGCCCGCTGTTGTTGTACTCACGAACAATATGGTGTCTGGAGCATTTCCACTCCCTCCCACGAAGCCCAGCCCTTGGGATCGATCAGCCCGCCGAGGTTGCTTTCCATGACCACCGTGACTGCATGGTTGCCCCACGGCCTCCCCAAGAACGATGCGACGCCTGAGAGATCCTCCGCTGGGGAGATGTTGCACCCCTGGATCGTGATGCCCGTGTTAGACGTCGGGTTCGTTCGCCCGCTCGCGACGATGACGTTGCTTTGACCGGGAAGGGGTCGCTTCAGTAGTATATCTGAGTTCTGGACCACGCATGCCGCTTTCCCGAAGATGAAGTCGATGGTCCCGAGGATCCTGCACTCGCGATAGAACTGACGTTCCGTGGGGTGCGCACAGCGTGTCCTGGTACCCGTCCATTTTGCACCTGTAGTACACGGCCCTGTCCCCGGTCGTCAGTAGGGCCACTGCTTGATGATGTTCGGGCCAGCGGTGTTTACGACCCCATGTCCCGTGCCACGAACCCCGATGCAAATACGGCTGCGGATACCATTTTCGTCAGCGAGGTTGATCTGGAAATATACAATCGACAATGCGCAAGGAAGATGAATTACCAAGGTGGCGGATCCGAAGGTCGAATTTCCCGTTCCGTTGCTAAGACTGCCGGAGACGATAGTTTCGTCCATCCGTCGCCGAACATGAAGATGGATTTCCCCGAGGCGATTCGAACCGTCTCCTTGTACACGCCTCGCTTCACGTAGATGGCGTACCGCTTTCTGCTGTTCAAAGGAACAGCTCCTACGGCATCTACTATATTGGCATGCGTCCCCGTTGCGTCCTTTGCAACCACGAAGTCGGGCTGATGTACGGGACGTTTGGAGCCAAAGACGAGGTCCTTGTCCTCGTCTGGCATCCAATCAGGCAGCGCGACGACCGATACAAGGAAGAAAACCAACTGACGATGAGGAAGAAAATGATTAACTTGTGTGAGGAGGCCATTACGAGTCTTCTTGTAACGAAGATAATTTTTTTTTACTTTGTGTTTTTAGTGGAATGCAAAGTGTGAGGTTGAAAGAAAAATTCACCATTTTATATAGTTGTGAGATTGCTTAGTCTATCAATTATTGTAAAACCTACTAGCAAATAACCATTCCCAAATGTGAAGCAAAAATCATATTTGTGCAAATACTTTTTCAACTCCTATATTTGTTGATCTATCTATTGTATCTAAAGCTGGACAAAAGAAACAATCATTCGTTGCATTGCATGGCAAATGCATAAGCAATTTTTTATTGTTACTTACACGCATAATATCTAAACTTAATATAATTGAGCTATGCATTGGTCTCAATGCCTAAAGTAACGGTGCTCCACTGTTCAAGAGAACTAGCAAAAAGGGATGTGTGTTTACTTCTATCATGCAAATATTATCCGTTGAAAAGATCTCTGATGCAAATTATAATAATAATAATTGAAATCTGCAGTGGTAGAATTGCCAAAACTCGATGGTGTTTCATTGTTCCAAGATAAGACAAATACGGATATGTGTTTACTTCTAAGCAAGCAAATATTAATCGTTGAAAAAATTTTATGATGCAAATTATCTTTGCCTGAATCACATGTCTATGAAAATAGAATTCCTTTTGAAATGTTTCTGTTTTAGAACTTGGATTGGAAAATGCTTTGTATGTTCATATGGATGATGATGAATTATGTATTTGTATATGTATTAATTACCTATAAATAAGCATAAAGAAGAATCAATTGTATAGATCCCGTGATAAAAAGAATTAATTGTATAAAGAAGCATAAAAAAGTCCAAACAATTCAATCAGAATTAAACTCTATAAAGAATTCAGTTTAGAACACTTAACGGAATTATATTCTTAATGTTCTGATTAGGATTGTACAAAGAGAAACTCTAACCCAACACAATTGAAGAAGAATTCGAAAATACGTGCATAGAGCATGAGTTCGGTTGTAATAAATGTAATTCTTGTTGAATTCTACAGTAATACTTTGATGAATTCTAGAAGTTTTAAGAGAATTCGGCCCGGATTCGGCCCGGACCACGGCGGGCTTAGACGCCAATAACAAAAATAAGAGGAAACAAGAGGGGAGAATTTTAGTTCGAGACTATCTCCAATCTAATCAACCTCTTTAGTAATAATTTATTTGTGTTATTAGACTTGATTTCACAACAAATCGTAGCTCAAAATAGAAAAAAACCTATATATTTATTCAAATAAGAGGAATTCTAGAATATTCCAAATACAATTATATAGAAGTAAGAGAATTCGCCCTGGAAGACGGACCATGCAGGTTTAGCCGCCAATAACAAAAAATATAAATAAGAAGAAAAGAGGGAAGAATTTAGTTCGAGACTATCTCCCATCTAATCCAACCCGTTAATAATAATTTATTTGTGTTGTTAAACCTGATTCCACTACAAATCGTAGCTCAAGAATATAAAACCTATATAATTTATTTCAATATTTATTACTTAATATATATTTTTTAATAATGGCATGCCTACCCGCGGCCCGCACGGGCTTGCCCGCTCAGGCCCGCCTTGATACCTTCTTGGCTTTGAGAAGACGGTTCGTGTTATTGTTACAAGGTCTCTCGGTTAATATCATTCTACTTTATTAAGGCTCAGGGCATAAGAGTAACGACGTGTCCAACTTATCAATTAATTACAATTTTATCATTTCTTTAACTATAAATTTAGTCCTTTTATTTATGGTATTACATCCTTACTTTGTTATTATACTTTTAATAATCCTCAATTAATGAATATAATATTTAATATATCAAATTAAAATTAGCTACATTATTTATATTTTAAACACATCCGTATAATGTGCAAGAAATACTAGTTATTAGAATTCGTGGGGTTCTTCCTAAAATCAATTGGTGATAGGAAGGATATCCTCGTAAAATATCAAGTGGTTGGAAGAGCTTGACTATCGGATAGGGGACAAATTCAATTTATAATCTCAACAACAATTATCAGGTTATACCCATAACGTATCAGTGCAGCTGCCTATGATTTATAAGTTATATTCTGGTAGGACCCTTTGGGGGTTGACATGGAGTTTGATTCCCTAATCATATGGCTTCATTGAGATGTGATCCTTTGTCCAAAGTACTTCCCATTTTTTTTTTTAAATTAGGTTGTCAAAACTGCATACATTCATCTCATGACTCTTAATAGCTTCTGTATAAACATTCAAATGCTGGTCATTATCTTACAAGCGATTTTTTGTCTTATGCTATCGCATGAATGCATGATTGTTAATATATTGTTTTCTAAGACTGAGTTGATGTGCGACTGATTACTGAGAGTATATCCAACCTCAGTTTCCAGGATTTGCCGTGGTAAGTCTGCTAATAATATTTGCGATGTACAAGTGCATAATGCCGACTGTATGGTTAGTTTTTTTCCACATCCATAAATTTGTACGATTGCAAATGCGATCGACTGTTAAATATAGTACGTTTTATTAATTTTCACTTTTCTTAGTATGCTCATATACGGATGAACATGATGGAAATATCTTTCGTATATGTATAAATTACCTATATGCAAGTAATAACATTATGTATTCATTCCATACTTTTTTACGATACATATAGGACCCAGGAGTAGAGTTTATAGAAAGCCGTACTAAAAGAATTAATTTAGAATCTGAATACGATTTGAACTCACACACAATTCAAGAGGAATTCAACTATAACTCATAAGAATTCAGAAAACGCGTGTATTGAGCTTAGTTTCAGTTGTAATTCTATAAAAAATTAATTTTTTAGATTTTTTTTATTAAAAGTATTTCAAATATAATTATGATAGAAATATAACTCTAATTAATTCTGCATCTAATTGTATAAAGAAGTGCAACACATTCAAGAAGAATATGCATATGTTAGTTATTTTTAGCAATTGTTAGTTTATTTAATATTGGTGTAATATTATGTAGCATATGCATATGAGTGTGCAATTTTAGACTAGTTCTAATTAAATTCTCCGTCAATTCTAAAACACGGATGCCCCTGAATTGAATTGAATCTAATAGAATGCCGGTTATCAAATACTAGTACTTTTAGCACACCCTATGTGTGTGCAAAAATATAAAATTAATTATTAGTGTATGAAGTAATAAATTATATACTAAAATGGAATGAGGTGGTTATTATGAGTTTTAAAGCTACGTGGTTTATATGTTTTTTAAATAATGGATATACTAAAAATAGAATGAGGTGGTATTATGATTTATAGGTTTTATTTTTTAATAGTAAATAAGTAAAAAAATTTAATTGGTAAATTTTGAGAGACCAATTTACAGATTTTTACCGTCTAGGATCTTTATATAAAAATATAGATAAAATAAATAGCTTCCAACTAGACCTGTCAAAAAGGGCCGGCGGGGCGGGCCGGCCCATAACCTGCCAAAGCCCGCCACTGATGGGGTGTGCGCGGCGCGGGCAAGCCCGCCCCTGAGAAATGAAGTCCGCACCGCCTGCATGCGCGTAGCGGCCTGGTAAGCTTAGCCCGCCCATTTCTAAAAAATAAAAAAGAAAGAATATAATAAAAAAATAGGAAAAAAATGAAGAATTGAAGTTGGAGAATATATCTAATTTATCAACTTTTCTAATTATAGTTTCCAAAATATAAAAATCAATATAATTTATTTATAAATCTTATTATTTCATATAATTATAAAATATTTTGTTTTATGGCGGCCTGCCCGCGGCCCTCTGGGTCCGCGACCCGTTTGCCAGCTCTACTCCCAACTAAATTCGAAAACAATTCTAATGTTATTCTATAAACTCTAGTACAGAACATGAAAACCCTAAAGAACATACGCCTATAGTCGACAATCTTGATTTTTTGGACTGTTGCTTCCGTAACAATCGCCAATTTGTTCTTCGTTTTTATTTTTTTTATTTCGACTCCGACTGTTGTAACAGTCGCCAGTTATTTTTCATTCTTAAATTTTTTATTATGTCAACATTTGGCGATAATTCGAACGCAACAGTCGCCCATGATGTTATTTTCATTTTTATTTTTTTATTGTTTTTGACATTAGGCGACTGTTGTTACACAGAGTCGCCAATCACTTTATGTTTTTATTTTAGTAATATTTATGACATTTGGTGACTCTTGCTGCTAAAACAGTCGCCAATAATATTTCCGTTTTTATTTTAGTGTTTTTTTTATCTATTGGAGCTTTGGCGACCGTTGTGCGACACAACAGTCGCCCATAGTATTTTTTATTTTTTATTACTTACTTGGCGACTCTTACGGTGAACAACATCGCCAATTAGTTAAAATACTAACACAATCAGTCGAACACTCCCCACACGCACAGGCGCTAGATTTCTCAACACACATACTCAGTCCGCGCCACCCCGGCCGGTCGCAGCTGTGCCTCGCCGTCATTCCGCCGCCCCGCCGGTCGCAGCTGTGCCTCGCCGTCATTCCGCCGCCCGCCTGTCGCAGCGGGCCCCACCGTTTTCAGCCACGCCGCGCCCCAGCACTCACCACCCAGCGCAGCCCTCGCCGCCCCACCCCTCTCAGCCGCAGCCCGCAGCCGCAGCCGCCCCGCCCCAAATAAAGGTAGTATGTTTTCTGAGTGTATGTGTTTTTGAACCAGAAGATCGAGTTCTTAGATTACTGAAACTGTGCTTTTTTTCTTTGTATATAAGCAAATATGATCCGAAGCTGCGCCTTTCGGAATTTAGATTCCTATGCTAATCAGAACACATCATCATGTGCTTGGTGTTAGATCGTGGCTGGATGTCTAGTAAGCGAACAACGGCTGAATTTTTGAATTGTGTAGAAGAGTGTGAATTGTGCGGAGCAAAATCGTAGAAAAAAGAGGCAATCCAAGATTTCATGTCCTTGTCATAATTGTATTAACACAAAGCGATGGAATAGTGAGATTGTTAGGGATCATCTGATAGTCTCGGGTTCTAAACTTGGTTATACAAATTAGATATGGCACCGTGAGTCTGTAGCTGGTCGGGTGGCCGAAGGATCTAGTACAAGAGTGCAAGCTGAGGCAGATGTAGATGCTTTAGCTGATAGTATTTGATAAGTTAGGATTTTACAACCTTTTCATACCCGTTAATGCATATTTCCGATCGTTATTTATTATAATATACTAGAATATCCTACGTTTACGTGCATAACCCTTGTTTTGTAGATATCGGAGCAAAATGGACCAAAGTTATCGCAATAAGTACGCCCATTGGAAAGTTGGTGTTGAACTCTCCTCATGAATGGTTAATGGGCTCATTACTTTAATCTCAGCCCTCAAAGTAATTGAGCCTAAAAGGGACGTGTGAGACTTAATAGGAGGTGCCTTATATATGCTTATGTGGCGTGCACTTCAAGGAGTAAAAAAAGATCAATTGTGACGTCTACACTATCGCATATTGGAGGAGAACCAATCAAGTGGAGAAAAGATCTCACCATAATATGTGCATAGGAAGAGAAGAAGTCAAAGATAGCAGCTAAAAGATTTGAATAATCGAATATACCATATTTAGCTCCTTTCAGTCGGTGATTCAATTGCTATAAAGAAAGGACTTTGGGCAGCGAATTAGGGGAGGTTAGAGACGACAGTATATAAAATAAAAAGGCTACGGCTGAAAGAGGCGGAGAGCAGTGAAACGAGGGATCGACGACAGAAAAGAAAAAGAGAGCAGCTGCGAGCTTTTGACGGCTGAAAATAAAAGACGAACCCCGAGACAAGTCGAGCACCGAAAAAGGGCGATTTCTTACATTTTAATATTTCGTTTTCGACAATATTTTCTTTTGATTCGTTGTCGTTTTCGTATATTAATATGCTAGGCTAATTTCTTTTGTGATTGAGGCCGTGTGAGGCGAATTATGACTACGTATTAATGCTATTATTTATTTTATTTATCGTATGATTTGAGTTATGTGTTCGCTATTTGAGTTTAATGACGTTTGTGTGATCGGCCACCGCACACACGATTATTGACCTAGTACATGAGACCGAAAGGTGATTAGAAAGGTTAGATCAAAATAGCGAGCACCACTACGTAAACGACCAGAGATGGATTCGGTTTCGTATGTGTGGTTTCTGAGATCTTAGGCGCCGAAAGCGCCTAAACTCGGGGAATTTCACGAAGAATTAATGCACGTGTAGGAACTACAGTCATATAGACATATAGTTGATTGGTTCTCTATTTACGTAGGGTTGCTATTGCGGGACAAACGAGTAGCACGTATGTAGGAAATTTCACCTTGACTTGATTCATGTGATTAGATAGATGATATTGCATGAAGACGTAGGAGTAATTTGTGCCGAGCATGTGTCTTAATCACGTCGTCGTTAATGGCTCTATCCTCATTTATTTTATTTGCGTTTATTTTATTATTTGCGTCTTTTATCTCTTTTATCAAATCATCAAAACTATAAAAATTCCGTTAGTTTAAACTAGAATTAGGAATATTTTCTTAGAATTAATCGAGCTGTCTTCGTGGATCGATACTCGGACTTTGTCCGTTTTATACTACTTGCACGACCTAGTACACTTGCTAGAATTTGAGCGTGTCAGTATTCATCTGATAATGATCGTATTGAGGACATGCTCCGTGATGTTCAAGAGGATTTCGGTGAACGTCCTCCTATATTTGACAGTCTAGTTAGGGACAATAGTATCCTTTTGTACAATGGATGTTCAAAATGCACACAATTGTCTGCTGTGTTCAAGTTGTTGAATATTAAGGCAAAATTTGGGATTTCGGATAAATATTTCTCAACGCTCTTAGAAACACTCGCCGATATGCTTCCCAATGGGAATGAACTTCCGGTGTCAACTTACGAGCAACAAGCTGTTGTGCCCTTTGAACTTGCAGCGAAAGAATACATGCTTGCCCCAACGATTGCGTGCTATACAGAGGCGAGTATGATCGCTGATAAATGTCCCACGTGTGACACTTGGCGTTACAAGCGAAAGAATGAAGTCGGTGGGGCTCCTGCTAAGGTTCGATGGTATTGCCGATAATACCTAGATTTAAGCGAATGTTCTCCAACGCCAATGATGCTAAATACTTTTGAATTTCAATGCATTGAACATTTCGACAATGTTTGGAGCGACTAAAGTTATGAAGAAGTCTTCCTCTACTACTTGGAAAGCATGCAAGTTCGCAATTCTTTTGAGCAATTTCTATTGAAACTATAACGATATTAGGTTAATATATAATATGATCTTTGTTTAAACTTAGTGCCCACGCCAACGGGTGATAGTCAACTATGTGGAAACTTCGTCATGCGCTACATGTATGACATTGCGAGAAATACCTGCTATCTGACGCAAAATCTGACTAAGGTACGATAAAGTTGAAGCATTGATATCAAATATATTTAGTTATGAATCGTGTTCATATTTTAGGAATTGGAACACGCTGTCTACGTCAAAGAGATGCATGAAGAAATTCGAGATTTATGGGCGAAGCACTTCATTGAAGTATGTCCGCAAGAGAGCACATAGTTTTAGGTGAAGACTTTGAACATCGTTATGTAATTGTTCACATGAGACTTTAGGTTGTTTGTGATTATGTTATTGACGTGTTTATGGTTATATTGAGTTGAACTTTCTTATGTGTGATGTGTATCATTGAGCTTTGTTTATTTTGGGATTTTCGGGCTACTTATTAGATATACAGGTTTTTGGGTATTAAAAAACAATTAAAATATTTAAAAAAACAAATCCGGTATGGGTGACTGTTGCTAATTAACAGTCGCCAATGCTGAAATTATGGGCGACTGTTGTTCCCAACAATAGTCGTCCATCCCTATTTTTAATTTTTTTTTTCTTAGTTTTTCTAACTATGGGCGACTGTTAAGTACAGAACAGTCGCCCATAGTCTAGGTATTGGCGACTGTTGACATCAGATGCCAATAACCCTAGGTATGTGCGCCGGTGCCATCGGCAACCCGAGCAACAGTCGTCCATACTTCATAACAACAGTCGCCAAAGGTCCGTACTGTACTAGTGAAAGAATTCAAAAACACGTCCACTGATACCGAGCAAGTGAGCATGAGTTCAGTTAAAACTACTGTATTTCAATATGTAATTCTTGTTTAATGCTAAAGAATTCAATAAATCTTTTAAATACAAGTAAAGGAATAAAGGAACAATTAACGTTACAGATAACTAAAGTGTTACAAAACATAATTAAATATCAAGTTATTTCAAAGTCATCAATTAATATCAACCGAAGCCGATGAATATTGACTCGAACTTCCAATCCTACTCTCTTCCACTTGATCTTCTACTCTCATGATCTCCGTGACATCTCTGCATATTTCATTGAGCATAGGATCCATTTTATTTATATTGGTTATATTTAATAATTTAAATTTTCATGTTAAATGGGTTGATAAACGGTTTGATTTCGGGGTGGAAGTTTGAACCCTAACCCCACTTAATATTTGAATTGGCTTCGAGGTTACCCATTTACTTAAACAAGTCAAAATGTCAGGAACCGAAACCAAACCAAAGCTTTACATCATAATTCTATGCATTGACATGAATTCATGCATCCATATAGATGGCACAAATATTTGATTAAAGCATTAAAAGACTTTAGTATGGAAAATAAGTATTAAAGTAAGCAAATAGATATGTTTAAAAGCTGAAGGAGAGTTCGGTGCATGATTTTTAAATCAAGTCAAAAGATATTAGATGGAGAACTAAGTCCAAGAAAAGTTTTCGGCATTGTGTTACTTGAGATCTTGGAAGTTTTCGATGCCTAGTATAGATAGTCTGAAAAGTTTTCGCATGAACCTTATATTTTTGACCAAGTTTTCGATATCGCATATCACATCATATAATAAAGGACAATTTTATTCATGACCAAGCCAATTTTAAATATAGTGATCAGGCCCTGTCAAATTTTTAATTAGTTTTAAAGACCTTTTTTTCGAAAAACTTAAAGGTAGAGACCCAAACTATGTTTTGACTAAAATACCCTTAATAGACCGTTCTCCAAAGTGGTATTCGACGGCAGTTTTATGTGACAGTATTACGACGATTTGTTGCTTTAAAATCTACTAGCGTTACTTTACACTGAAAATATGTTACTTGGCGATAGTAAAATGTTACTTATCGATAGTAAAATGTTTTTAGTAGATTTATATGTTTTCTCTGGATAATCGAAATCCATTTTTCACAATGAATCAAGAACAATCGACTGCCCCATCACCAATCAATTCGACGTGTCACATAGGATTTGTTCTAGTATTGATGAAGTACAATGTAATTGTAATGAATTTTTGTATGGGTTCAAATTAGAGAAAAATGTGGCCAAAGAACTAGATTTTGGCAGCAATTGCAACTAATTGTGTGTATTCGAGATACCCATAGTTTGGGCAATTCATAGGGCTTGTGAATTTTGAAACAATCGTTACCTCATCACTTCTAAAACGTACGATGTGTGAAGCGGGTCGTATGGCAGGCATCGATTCATCTGGAATACGTGTTATTATTTCACGCATTATTGTTACTAGGTTACGGCTTAACGTTGTAACACTCTCAAGATACGTTACTCCATTGCTCGTAAACGATATTTTTTTGTCCGACAATCTTTTGACTTTTTTTATAACAAGTATAGATGTGGTATTTTTGTCGAACTTATGGCACTAAGAACAAAGCGGGCCATCATACAAAGGGTAACTCATAATCGACTTCTTCGTTGATTAATTGGTACGAAATTTTATTTCCATAAGTATGGAGAATTTTGTCAGACCTGTTTCGATAATTTTTGGCATCAACCTGTTACTACATGAAGAGAAGTGTTACTTGGATTGTCTAAAATGGTATATATGACGCATTTTTGTTCTTTGTAAGTCTTGATGTGGTATTTTTCTTTTAACAGACATGTTTCGTTAATTTTTGGCATTGAACTGTTACTACCTGAAATTAAATCGTTACTTGGTATATCTGAAGTGGTATATTATGTCCTTGTACTGTTTTTCATAAGTATTGATATGGTACTCGTATAGCATACTTGTTTCGGTAATTAGGCATAGAACCGTTACTACATGAAATTGTAGCGTTACTTGGAATATCTGAAGTGGTATATTACGATCTGCTTTTGTTTTTCATAAGTATCGATATGATATATTTTTAGGAGAACTGTTTCGATAAATTTGGCCGGGATATTGATTTTGGATGAATTTCGATGGATTTACTATACTTGCTAAATTTTGGGCGGGATTTGTGGATTGATTGGGTTAATTGGGCGGGATATATGCCACGACTGGGATTTTGGGCGTGATTGCTAAATCAGTGCAAATGTGTTACTAATAACCATTTAACTATTATCCACTACTTAAAATTGTTACTAAAGTTATTTAAGTGTTACAAGTTGCTGTAGTTGTCGTACCAATATTTAGGGTTATGTGGTTAGGGAGATTGATGTTTAAGGTTTCATGGTTAACCTTAAGGTTTCATGATTTACCACATATAAAATGGTAGTTGTGGTTTAATTTTGAATTTTGATGGCATTCGTGCTGGAATTCATTTGTGATGTTTCAATGAAGGGATAATTGCAATTTTCGTCCCCGGGTTATACCTCAAAATCACTTTTGGTCCCCGAAAACACACATCATCACTGTTAGTCACCCAGTTATCGTCCGTTAATCAGTAGTCGTCCTTCCGTCAGTTGACCGTCAAAAAACTGAAGGATTGACCGCTAACACCGTTAAAATGGTTTAGCGACGGATTTTAGCGACGGAATTTCCCGTCAGTTTTTGACGGTCAACTGACGGAAGGACGATTACTGATTAACGGACGATAACTGGGGGACTAACAGTGATGACGTGTGTTTTTGGGGGACCAAAAGTGATTTTGGGGTATAACCCAGGGACGAAAATTGCAATTATTCCTTTCAATGAACAAAATAATAGTCTATTTTTGAATAACTATTGACCTCAAACATTCACTATTATCCACCTCCATTGAGCAATGTGGCTTTAAAGGAATTTGGTATGATAAATGCATCAAATCATACATTTACAAGATGTTAATCTTGTAAATTCGAACAATGTGCATTATGAACGAAATTATCGAATTAGTATTGTAGTACTGGAAACCTCTTATGTGTTATCATTATCTTTAAAAGTGTTCTTCACTAGGTTTATTTTGTTATTTTTTAGCGAACATATAGTATTACATGCGGGCAATCTGGTACTGTTAACGGCAACGAACCATCTTGCTAATATTCCTTAGCAAATAACTTCCAGAAAGTATCAAATACAGATTTATGACATATAAAATGATATTTATGGTTTATTTTTGAACTTTGAATATGTTTGTGGTGGAATTCATTACGACTATGTCTGATTGAAGAGATACTAGTATATGTTGTAAAGAAAGACCTTATGTCTACATGATTTTTTATCTCAACTTTCACATATTGATATCAACATTCGCAAAACGTGTCTTTAATGAAATTTTGTGATTTAGCTTCATCATATCATCTATTTCAATGAATGTCAATCTTATACACCTGAACGAATGAATTTATGAACGAAATTAATCGAAATAGTAATGTGATATTAGCTATTTCGTGGTACTCGTAGCTACAAATGTGTTATAGGCTTTGTTTATATTGTTATTTTTTATCAGACATGTGGTATTATTTGCTGGCAATGTGGTAATAAAATAAGTCTGTACTGTTAATATCTCTGACAATCTAGAACCTTCGAGAATGTTCTTAATGATATGTTACCCAGAATGCGTGAATTGTTACTAAGAATAAATAAAGTGTTACCAACCACCCTTTTTAATTGATAAACGTTCCACTATTAGGTCCCATCAAATTTCTTCGTTATTCCATATCAACATTAATAATCTCATTCAATTAAAATGAATCGTGATCAATTTAGTCGGATCTACTTTATTAGTTCATTAAAGTCGAACTTAACTTGTTTTTCGACCAAATTTTGAATTGTGTTAATGACATTATTCCATGATAAATTCAGTTTTGTCGTTGGTTACATGAGAGATTGACATAGTTTCAAGCTTACTGTGTCATTTACGTCGGTGATTCGAGCTGTTTCCAACATTTTACGATCTATTCCTCTTTGTCTTTACTTGGGTATTACATGTGTTATTTACTGGTGACGTGTCGTTATTATTTTCTCATTACATGTTCGTTTTGCGGAAATGTTATAAACCTCAAGACATATGGTATTATTGTTCCATTAACTGTTCCCAGAAAGAGTAAAGTGTTATCCAGTACCATTTTAATTAGGAAACGTTTACCGCTTACATCTCATCAAAGTTCTTCGTTATTCCATAATTAACATCAATAATTATCGTCAATAACTAAGGTCCATAATGAAAATTTGAATTTACATTATCCGGTCATTAAAGTCGAGATTTCACCGTATTAAACAAAATTTCCGAATTGTGTTTGAAGCATTCGTGCTTTGTGAACTTCGAAAATTCTCTTTGATTATGAAGACCCATGAAAAATTGAAGCCGATCCAACTTTGTACTGTTAGTAACGTCGAGATTGGGTCGGATTTGGAACGTGACTTTTTTCTTTCGACCGTTTGAGTCGTGTTATTGCAGGAAGGCTGTATTGTTTTGAATAATGTGTTACTTCTGCGACATCATTTGTTATTTACTAAAAGAAACGTGATATTTTCTGCTATACGAACAATATTTATTTTCTCACAATTAACGTCACTAATATCCGAAACTTATAATACTTATGATCACTATAATTTCAACTTATATTATCACAATAGTGGAGATCTGTTCGGGTCTGAGTGTGAAATCTCGTTTCGATCGACGTAGCTTGTTTGGGAGAGATGATGGCATACTTGTAAATTTTTGCAACAATGAAGGACAAATATGTCTTATTACAGGGTTTGGGTATTCTGAATTTTTCGTCGTAAAACTGGCAAATTTCTTATTCATTGTATCAGTACTGGTATTATCTTTCACAGTGTGTGGTACTCAATAAAGACTCTTTATTATTCTAATGACAGTAAGTGTTTTTTTGTTATTATTATTTTGAATTTTTATCGCATGATTCATGTTTTTCGTCGATTTGGCATATGTTATGGTTAAATATGTCTTAACGCATCATTTAATTATTTTTCTCTGATTTATTCGTTTTAGTAGTATTGGCATTATAATTGCTAATTTGTTAATGAATATATGTTATATTGTACTCTATACAGACAATATGTTATCAGATGCATAGAACTGTTTTTTCCAGACCAAAACTGCTATAAGTATCGCGACAACTGTAACGGATCATTTAGGTATTATGTGGTAAATTTCGCATATGTCAGGGATAATTATGTCTTTTCGCAGCCTTTAGGTAGTTTCTACTGAAATTTTCGACAACTAGGTCCTTTATCCTAAACCAAATTATACTGGGGCCTGAACCCAAGGTTAAATTTGTTACTGGGGCCTGAACGTTAATTAACCCAATAATAAAAGTATATCACATATATAATAATATTAAACAAAGAGGTTACACGTTTCATTTAGTATATTAGTAGGAAATAGGAATGACTTGACTAAGTCATTTAACCCTACAAGTAATATACAAAGTATACATACAGGTGTATGTGTGGGAGAAAAGAAAGACTTGAAACGACGAACACCAAAGAAGAGAAAGGAAAGGAAATTCGTGATTATCAAATAGGGATAAATAAAAGACGATATTAAGTAGAAAACTAAGTTTTGAATGAATTAAAGTTTTCGATAAAGACTTGAATGGAACAAAAGTTTTCGGCAATAAAGATAACCATCAAAATAAACTTAGCATGAAAGGTAATGACTTGTCACCTACTTGTCAAATCACTATTCATAATATATATCTCTAATATAACATAGAATTATAACCTCTCGTAAGGTGGAGGAAAACAACAGAAGCTTGAGAAGAAAAGTACTAAGTAAACAAAAACCTTCAAAAAGTTAGAGGTGAGGATGTTATATACAAGTTTTCGTGATTTATATGGCAGTTTAAGTATCCTTAGTTGGATGGTTTCGATGCATGAATATTGAGCATTTTAATGATGAAAGAATTGTAAGGGTTTCGGTAACATAGGATTGTCATTTTTAGGATTTGGTAATTGAAAAGATTTCGACAGGTGAGGAGAGTTTTCGACAGTAGAGGATTTTGGGTACTTGTAAGGTTTTCGTGAGTCGTGACCTTGAACAACTAGGGTATTTACGAAATTGTGAAGGGGTGGCATATTTGCATAATTGGATATTTTGGTATTAGAGCATGTGAGTAATTTGAATACAAATCTTTTTGAAGTAAAATTGTTTTAACAGATTAAAGTATTTTGGGTGGGATAGATGGTTTTGATGTACGAACATTTTTAACGCTTTATGATCTAAGTGTTCAGGGTTTTCGGCATATTTAGAATGTTTAAGAATTTTGTTTTCGGTACTGATATGAATTGATGTTAACATTAAACTCTCTGGCATCAAGTATTTGATCTTTTAAAAGTTCTCGGCATTGTGACATTAACAAGGTTTTCGGCAAGGATCCAAGTTTTCGGGTCAAAATAGTTCCGCAATAGGGAGAGAGTTCGAAAATTTTAGTCAAAATCAGTCAAAAGAAATTTTCGAAAGGGTTAGATTTTCGAAAGGACTCACGAAAGGTTGATTTCGAAAAGGGTTTTCGCAAAAAGCTTGATTTTCGAAATATTTGATTTTAGAAACAATTCAAAAGAATCATTTCGCAGAAGTGTTCGCAAAAGCCTTCGTAAATGTTTTCGTAAACATTTTCGCAATTTAAAACTGTTTTCGCAAAAGAGTTTCACGAATTGAGTTCGGACTGAAATTAGGTTTTCGCGGGCCAAGTCAATTTTCGAATGAGAGATAGAGTCGGGCTTCTCGCGGGCCAAATCAATTTTCACGGGCATGAATTACGAAACAAGAGATATTTCGAAGGAAATTTTCGAAAGAAAATTTCGAACTGATTTTCGAGATAGACTGAAGTGCCAATAGTAGATAATTTTCGAAAACAAGATATTTTTGAAACAGAATTTTGATAATTCATATGAATTCGATATTTAACTGAGTTCGAAACTTGTACAATTTTAACAGCGGATTTCTAAATATAGACTATTCAGTACTTAGGAAATTCGAAATGCATACAGTCATGTAAAGTCAGGAAAGTTCGACAACAGGTTAAATACAATGATTATTCAAAGGAAAGGAAAGGATCATAAATAGAGTAAGGATCATGCATAACAAAATATGCATATAACGGTATTGTAGCACCCGGGTTCCCGTGAGTGTTTAGGGCCAATAAATTAGAGAAGTATGACCTCGTACTATATGTGTATTTATGAGACTTATGTGCCATTAATTTTGGGTCTATATGACTTCATGCTGTGTGATTTTAATTCCTAAATGTGACTTAAGTAAAGCTTCGTGCTTGACGAAAATTGGTGCGACTAAAATGGTGCCAAGTGACCCTTAAATTGTCTAACAATTTAGAAAATAGGCCATAATTTTAGTGGGCTAGACTTAAACATTTGGCCCATATTGGTTGAAGTCAAACTTGGTAAACAAAGTCCCATAAATGGTGGGATATTTTCGTCCTTACCAAGTCTCATCACCATGCATGTGCTTAACATACTAAATTAAAGAAAAAAACCTTTCCTAAACCATAAACTCCACACTCACACAGAAGAGAAAACATCGAAAGACAAGAGGGAGGGAAAAGGAAGGAGCCGAGACGATTCCACACCAAAAAGGCACCCCAAGTAGCTAAGATTTCAAATTGGTAAGAAAAGCATCCTTTCTAGTCTCGAAACTTTCATAAGTTGGATATTTCAGTTGTAATAATCACATAAGGTCCACGAAACTTAGGAAAGATTGGGGGTGAAGTATAAACTCATATTAGGGTCGTTACTTTGGGCGAACTAGGATAGGATGATTCAGTAAATGATTTAGAACTTATAACCTTACTTTTGGGGTAGAGACCCATACGATTTTAAGGATGAAGAGAGAATGAGATTCATAAGTTCGACTGGAATAATAATGTGAAGTTAGATTCGGGTAGATGAGTTAGAGATCGATCGAATTAGGAAGATTAGGTGGTCCGGGCGATTCTTTTAGGATTGGCGACAAATCGGGCGATTCGTGCATGAGAGAAATCGATCAAACGTGAACGAGAAGGACATATAATCGGGCGACACCAGAACATGTTAGTATAAGTTTAGATCAAGTGATGAAGTCGGGCGATTTACCACGGAATAAATAGAGCTCGGCGATTTCTGCATGGTACGATTAAGAGCAGTGACGGATCTAGGATTGCATGCTTGGGGGGCTCGCCAGGGCGGCTTTTGACCCGTTCCATCTAGAGTCATATAATTTTTTAGGACATTTTGAGATTCATTTTTTCGTGTGGGTTTTTTCGGCTTACAGACATACGTAGTAACTAGGAGCATAACTATGGAGCTGGTGTAAACAGTTGCAGATAAAGGATCGATTGCTCCGTCAAGTATTGCAATAAGGGCAGACCAGAAAAGTTACAGCTATAGTTGGCCCAAATCTCCATATAAGCCCTACACGAAAAGATTAACTAATAGAAATAAAAGAGCCCAAACCATTTTTAAAATAAAAAGAGCAGCCCAAACCATTTTGACAATAAAAAGAGCAGCCCAAACAGTTTTTTTATCAAGCCCAGCCCAGCCAAACCCTTCGTGCCCTATTCATTTTCTCATCAGGGGGGGCTCTGCAGCTGCGTGGGAGAAAAAACAGCACCCATCGGAGGAGCTGCCGGCCCACGCCTAAGGGGTAAGCCGACCGGCCGGGGGGCAACAGACCCCCCGAGCCCCGCTGTAGATCCGTCCCTGATTAGAGGCCATGATAATCAAATCGGAGTTAACCTGCATGCATGGGAAATCGGGCGAAAAGGAGATCGAATCGGGTGAGGCGATGATGACGTCAACGCTCGGCGATTTCTAAATCGGGTGGAAACCAAGTTTAACAAGCACCAAATCGGGCGACTTGAAACTGAAAGAGAACCTCGGCGATTTGAGGGATCCAATGTCAAGCAAATCGGCGATTTCGCCCTATGAGGACCTCGGCGATTTCAGATAGCCAGCACATTCATCGGGCGATCTCACGCATGCAACCAAATCGGGCGAAATGTCTTGGGCACACCATGCATGAAATCGGGCAAGGTGAAAACCATGAAATCGGACGACTTAAATGGACATTCCACGTGGCACAAGGAGAACAAATCGCTGAAGTGAACTAACGAGATTATAATCGGGCGACTTCATGCAAGTACACCATCGATCCAATTCAGCCCATATGAGATCAAATCGAGCGATTAATACTTCCATACCATGTATCGGGTGACTTCAAGATAAATTAAAATCGGGCAAATCGAAAACTAACAATTCGCTAACTCTCGCCGAACTCGTCGAGTCACGAATTCGATATTAACTTTACTTAGAAATTTATGGGACAAGGGACTCTGACTCGACCTAGGCTAGAAGCTAGCGACTTAGAGTTCAAAATAAATGTAGTCGATAATTTAGTTCGACCTGATTAATTAATAAAGATACAATACTGATACGATGATATTATGTCTAAAGGTCGTACGTTAGGAGCGAACGAGGAAAACACTAATTACGCTCGGACGACAGGTAAGTGGAAATCCAACTACGACACACACTTGTTTTACGTGCCTAAATTGCGTGTTTACGTGCCTACGTAGTTTCATGAATTCGTGAAATTGATTGAAGTATTTGGATGTGGTAAGTTATGTAACATTTACTGGCATCTGCATATGCATACTCACATGCACACACGAACTCGTGAGGGAGGGTCGTGGGACTGAGTGTGCATTCCATTATGTCGCTTGTATGCGACGAAGACCAGCCGATATAGGCCGGTGTGTCGACTCGCAGTTGAGTCACGGACGACTTCTATGGCACCCTATACGGCGTACAACGCCGGTATTTATGATGAGGCAGGAGGAGCGACCCAGGAAGGAGCGACCTAGCTATGCTAGCGTAGGCTAACTGGCGTAGGCAACTGCCCTGTTTGCGGAAGGAGCGACCTGGAAGGAGCGACCTAGGGGGAATCCTAGCGTAGGCTACCAGCGTGGGCTACCGTATGACAGAGGGGACGACCTGGGAGGGTGCGACCTAGGAAACCTAGTGTAGGCTACCCAGCGTGGGTCGCTGTCACGATCCTATTGAGGACATTGAGCTCTTAGTGGTGCATAGTAAGTGTGTCCGTGGGCCCTGAGCGATACTATGAGTACTAGGAGCATTGGCGCGGATCGCCTTTGCAGAGTATTGTGTGCATCGGCGTGGATTGCCTTTGCGTAGTGATATTATGCATTGGTGTGGATTGCCTTTGCAGGGGAGTGACACGTGCATACATGCATGATTTCCGCTTACTGAGCCTCGGTGCTCATTCCTTTCGTTGTGTGTTGTAGGCACCGACGACCACGGTATGTGATCGTGTTGAAAGACAAGGCCAACCTTTGAAGCTTCGCACTGCTTTTGGGGTGGACGTGTGTGTGTGGATGACGACCTGTGAGGCCGGGCGCATAGGAGCTTTTGCTGTGCCGACACACCTTCGCCTTTGTAGTTAGACCGTGTCTGGAACATGGTATCCGACACGCATTCTTTTGTCTTGTATGCACGATGTTTCCGTTACGTAAATGGAAAATGAAAAATTTGTACGCGTTTTTGGTGCACTTCAATACACACAACTCCCTAGGCACATAGGAACATGCTAAAATAGGCAGTTAGGAAGTCGGGTCCTGACAGGGTGGAATCAGAGCTTCGTCACAGGTTCTGTAGACTGTCCACACACACACACCCAAAAGAGCGGAAGCGGCCTTGCAAGTAAGTGTTAAGTCTATGTGAATTTCTATGTTGTATAATTTATTGGCCATAGGACAATCAGGATAGGGTATAAAGATGGTAAGAACAAGAGGTGAGTCGAGTGGTGGCGACGACCAGAACAGGGGAAACACGGCCCCTACGGACAATCGCGACGCGCAATTGAAGACTGAGATGGTGGGAGAACGATTTCGGAGGTTAAACCCACCGACCTCCGAAGACACAGCTGACTCGACAACAGCTGAGGATTGGTTGAGGACTCTCGAGAGCATGTTCGTCTATAGTGTTAGGAGTGTGCCCTCGGAATGCCATACGAGGACTAGGAATAGTATAGGGCGCACAATGATGTATAGGTCGCTGGACAGTTTTATTGTATATACTATCAAAATAAAGTAGTGAATATTATTTTCATTATAATAAAGGCATTACTATTTATTTATCGAATTTAAAGTCTGCTTGGCATCTGGCGGTGCGATAAATAAATAACACCCGAATGTTTGAGTTGACGTCTGATTCTCGTGGGGACGAGGGAGGAGACACCGGACGGTCCTTATCTCAACATTAAATAAAAAGTCCGTAAGTCTAAGGATTCTAGGTGGGTGACTAGATATCCGAATATGACTTATTCATTGACGACCACATAGTATCGGTAGTGTCACCGATTACCTGAGAGGTTGTGGGTCGTGATGGAGATATCGGTGATCGGAGAGATCGCGTATTCGGACATTCGGCTCGTATTCGTCTCGATCACATGACTAGGATAGTGTCAATGATTGAATGAATGACTATAGCAGCCTCAGACCGATAGGGTCACTGACGGATTTGCTTTCGCGATTTCGGTTTGTCGCTAGTTGGCTAGGTCTGCAAGTGTTCGGAAATGGACACGGGCCAGCGACGAAACGCAACTGACTTTACGGAGGTGATTGCCGGGCTTTGACTGCTATCGGGATTCACTATCCGTATTCGTATAGGTTAATGTCCTATGAGGTAATTGGAGAACGACGATTGTAAAGCCTTCGCCGAAGCTTAGAAAGCTCGCTCGTATTAGATACGGAGCGGAGTTTAAATAATCGTTGGGTCTCGATTATAGCATAGAGTTAGGTCAGTGAGTTTGACATTTACATGGCTCTCACCTAACCGGGACGCAAGTGAAGGCGTAAGAGGTATTTAAATGTATACACTGTAGTCGGTTCGCCCGAATTTCGATTAGATCAAAATTCGTTCTCAACTGGGATCTGTTCGGTACCGCGGGATAGGCTAGGCGAATACCGTGACTCGTGGATTCCTCCCATGCCAGTTGAGACGGACCTAGAGAGTCGCGCTTAAAAATGGTAATGAACTTGGACGAAAACGGCGGGCTTTTCTCTGGAACCTAACGAATGGGATGCGTTGAGGTAGTGGCATAGTTGATACGAGGTGTCAACGATTTAGTTAAACTCCGATGACGGTCACGGGAATAATTAGGACTTCAGATTGTTTTAAGTGCTTAATTAATTAACTAAATGAGGCTCAATTGTAATTAAAATAATTAGATTGGATTTAATTATTTATTACTTAAAATTGAGGGATTAAATTAAGAATTTAGAAACCTCGGGGGCCGAAATGGAATTACATGAAAATATGCATGTTGACTTGAATGGTCTTGGACATGTGTTAATTCCATTGCATGCCACATAAGGAAGAGGTGGCATGTGAGTCACACTCTTGGCCTACTTGAAAGCATGACATGTGTCTTGAGAAATGAATAAACTTATTGTAGTGGAATTTTACTACAAAAATTATGGAACATGCAAAAATGGGAAAGAGATCTAACGTGAGTGTGCTCTAAGATTGTCTACTTTGTACTATGCTCTCAACTTGCCATATTACCCGACAAATGAGAGAGAGAATTAGAACAAAGAACAAAAGTGAGCTTAACTCTTGAACTTCTCAAGCACACGTCAAGCCCCAGGGTCGTTTGACGAAGCCCACCGCCCGAACCGAACTGCGTCTAGCCATCGGGAGCAGTCTCGGAGGTTCGATCAAGGTCATACGGCGTGACAATCTAGCCCGGAAGCCCCGGGAGCCAGACGAGGCGCAGCGACTCTCATCCGAGGTGTAATCACGTACGCCGAAGGTATATTTCGAACCCTACAGATTTGATTTTACGAAAAATACCAAACGATATCGGAATGAGTCGAAAGACCCCTCGTTATGATCGACGGGAAGTGTAGAATCAATCTGGAAAATTTGGTATCGATTGGATATCATTTCGGTTATCAAACTGTTGAAAGATGGCAGACTGCCGCTTTAGTCGAATTGATAATTTCGAACCACTGATTTGGTTTTGCGAAAAATACCAAACGACATCGGAATGATTCGAAAGACCCACGTTACGATCTTCGAGAAGTGTAGAATCATTCTGGAAAATTTGGCATTGATCAGAAATCATTTCGGTCGCCAAACAGTCGAAACGCTGTCGGCTGCCGCTTTGTTTGAACTAGTTCGGAATGAAGTTATTAATTCGAATACAGTTGTACTAAATTTGAATTTGAGAAGTTCGAATTAGACGTGGTCTCCTGAGGCTCAGGGCAGTATCTTGAGCCCTCAGGAGAAGCCGGAGGGCGTTAGGTCGAATTTAGATGTTGAAATCGAAAATTCGCACCCTACGCCGCTCGGTTCAAAACGCGCTTCCGCTATCGCCACGTTGCGCTGTTCGAGGGCCGGCGTCGATTAATCGGGCCTACCCCAACAGTGGTATCAGAGATATGGCTCATGCATGGTTCGACAGAAGGCCTCGAAAGCCGATGTGGCGAACGAACGGTCGACGTAGTTTGGAGACTATCGTCGCTCGTGACGTCGGTCGGCACCCGGCGTAAAAATTCTGTGTTTGCATGTTTATGTGGGACATTTATGCGGCTTAGGTTCTAACCGGGTTATTTGTTTAAGGCCGTTTGCTGCCCCCCGGTATGTACATGGATTACGGGTTGTTCGGGAAATAATTCCCCCCGTGTTGTATTTTATCGCTTTATTAGATAAGTTAGATAAAATGGTGGCCGTTCGACGCAAGGCGAGATTGAGGGTTCGACGACCCGCATGACGACGAGTCGACGTTTGGAGATCAAAGACCCGGTCGTTTTACGACCCATGTAATAGGACAAGTTTAGAAAAAGCCCGCGCATTTGTCCATTTAAATTGCTTTCCTAGGGTTAGGAATTTAATTAACGCATTTATGTGCTCATGCTTAATTTTTGATTTGCTATGAGTGATCGAGCGGATCGAGTAATAAAATAAAACGAATATCGACGAACTAACTACGCTCAACAGGCAAGTGTACCTATCGAAAATAGTATAGAAATGGCAAATATTCGAGTATCGAACTCAAAGGAACTATATACTTTAGAAAACCGTTGTTTAAATATTCTATTAAATATTTTTGGTTTGATAAAAATATAAATATCGATAAACTAAATAACCGATAAACACGAAAATAAAAATATTATAAAATAACGACTACGGGTTGGGACGATGAAAGCAAAGTATTTGAGACTTCGAATCCCCCTAGCTCGATCGAACGCCAAACATGCTATATATTTTAGCTAATTATTAGACCGTGAGGATTCCTATGGTATGTATACGAGTTTCTACGATTGGCGAAACTGCGCTTACTCGCTTCGACTCGTAACAACTAATCTACGTCTTAAATAGCTGGGCAAGCTTCCCTAACTTATTTAATCGCAGACCGCAATAAATAACGATGTCCATCCGACAATCGGGAACATTCTCATGATTTCCGCCTTGGAATCCATGCACTCTTTGATTATAAAATTCTAGAGGAGCTCGTTGTTGATTTTCAAAGGCCATGTTCGGATGAACTTGGGGAGCAGAATTCCTCGGACCTTGGTAGTATCCTATATAGTCCACCTGCTCCATCGAAATAGTGGACGGACATTAAGTTGCTTCATGGCTTCCCCGCAAGTAGTGCACAGAGGGATATATGCACGGTATGGATGAGGAGGTACGAAAGCAATGGGGATCATCGGGGCATGCTGCAACTGCACAGTGACGGCTGACTTCGTTGTAAGATGCAGTAAGGCTGCATTCATTAAGGTCTGCATCTGAACGCCGTTTGTTGTAATTTGTTGTTGTAGGACGTCGAACTTAGCATTGAGCACGGTTGTGTCGGTGACGTCATACATTTCCGGCGATTACTTTACCTCCGATTTTCCTAAAATAAGAGAAAAAAAATACCGTAAAGAATACTAATAATAACGATAAGTGACACACAACAATAATACAATAATAATAACAATAATAGTAAATATAATAAGAATAAAAATAATAGTATTAATAAAAATACTCGTGAATAATAATAATAATAATATAATAATAATACTAATAATAATAATAGTAATAATAATAATGACACACAATAAGAATAATAACAATAATAATACTAATAAAAATAATAAAAATAATAATAGCTAGAATAATAAACTAAAGTTTTCCAAATATCTATAGTTCCCCGGCAACGGCGCCAAAAACTTGATCGAGCGGATCGAGTAATAAAATAAAACGAATATCGATGAACTAACTACGCTCAACAGGCAAGTGTACCAATCGCAAAGTATAGAAATGGCAAATATTCGAGTATCGAAATCAAAGTAACTATATACTTTTGAAAACCGTTGTTTAAATATTCTAGTAAATATTTTTGGTTTGATAAAAATATAATAACGATAAACTAAATAACCGATAAACACAAAAATAAAAATATTACTACAAAATAACGACTACGGGTTGGGACGATGAAAGCAAAGTATTTGAGACTTCGAATCCCCTAGCTCGATCGAACGCCAAACATGCTATATATTTTAGCTAATTATTAGACCGTGAGGATTCCTATGGTATGTATACGAGTTTCTACGATTGGGCGAAACTGCGCTTACTCGCTTCGACTCGTAACAACTAATCTACGTCTTAAATAGCTGGGCAAGCTTCCCTAACTTATTTAATCGCAGACCGCAATAAATAACGATGAATCCTGCTATTAGATTTGACTCTAATCCGGCGGGTTAGTTCAACCTATCTCTAGCGATGAGTTTATTCCGCTCGTTTACGAGTGGTCTAATCGTCGCCCCTCTCTCGAGCGTAGCGATCGATTTCCCAACAATTATTTCGACCACATAGACATAATCAAATAATAGCATATATCGTAACCGAGTCATAATAAAAAGCATACCAATAATACTTTAAACACACGTACGATATCGCTAGGGTTCATCTAATCTCAAATACGACAAGATTTAACCACTCATATGAAACATCAACGCGAGAGAAGCGTAAATAACAACGAGAAAAATATATTTTCTTCCCTGAATTTCGCCTTCCTTCGTTGAGGAATTTCGTCGAGCAGATGGTGGGCGAGTTGCGAATGCACACGATAATCACGTTGCTGCCCCCTTGCTGGCTCCTAACACGCATGCAGCCCAATCTTGCCTACACACAACTACCTCGCTTAGATGTTCCTTGAGTTAGAGCTGGTCAGCAGCGCCTTCCTTGGTGAGAGCTGAGAGCTTCGTCGATGTTCCTCTGTGATGAAATTTCAGCCCCGAGCAGCACCAAGAGCAGCGAGCTCAATTCCTCCGCGGTGTCGTGTTTCGTTGTTCTGCCAAATATTGCTTCAGGTGGCCTCGAACGTGAGCTTTTAGTGATGTGTATGCGTGTATATGGTCTCGTCCTTCTCGTTAAGACCTCCTGCTTTATGTATATAAGGAGTGAATTGTGTATCTTTTTTCCAGTCGTGGCCACCTCGAGCAGACTTTCTTGTAATGTTGGTGATCTCCAAATCTTCGTAAGTTTGGATTCGGCGGTGTGGTTTCCAAGGGCTGCACGCCATGACCTTTTTTTCCTCCCAAGATGTGTGCGTGTGTATTGTATGTATAAGAATCGTTCCTCATTAGGCTTCCCTTCCCTTCTCTCCCATGGTCTCATGGGCTAAAAAGTGTAAATGGGTTGAGATAGTCTTGGGCCTTAATGTTTTAAATGGGATTGGAACTTATGGGCTGAATTTATTCTTCGGCCCAATTGTTTTTGGGCCGACATTTGTTCGACGATTCCTCAAATTAATTCGAGCCCAAATATTCCCGGTTCTAATTCTTTCTCCCAATACCTTTCAAAAATCAAATATAAACGTAGTACACATGATATTCGAGGAAAATTAAAATAATAACACGATAATACGCTTTTACGGGGTATAAAATACAATATAAATTCCACTTATCAAATCTCCCCACACTTAAGCGTTTGCTTGCCGTCAAGCAAAGACTAATAATGGCATATAAGAGGATAAAATCATGCAACGTATCAATCAAGAACAAAATCACGTAGGAGATAAGCAAGTAAAGTCGGAAAGCATATTCGAAATCAATGACTAACCACACAACTTCCTTAGGAATACCTATCAAGATCCGCACCTCACAGAGATTCACTCAAATCACTAAGTGTATGGGTTAAGATGTCGGTGATATCTCTCGGGTCATGCACTAATCTAATCCCTACCATAAGCTTGCAAGTGATTCGTAAATCTACCACTTTCAATGTTCAAGCGTGAATCGGAAGGTCTTTATCGGGTTATAAAAGGGCTCAACTGACTATATTGGAGAATAATTTCCATGGAAAATATCAAAGTGGTCATGTCGGTGTCGTGCCACTGTTCGATAGCGCACCGGATGCATCGTGAATAGCTCTTGCCGACTTGGATATTTTTTTTTAAACCTTGGCTAAGCCCCTCTTCCATTTTTTTTTCAGCACGAGAGATTATCAAAGGAAGGGTTCTTAACATCATTTCCACGTATCTAAGCTCCTTTTCTCGTGTCATTAAGCCCCTCTTCTCTCAGTCCCTTTGCGGGTGAAAGATTATCGATGGAGGAGTTCTTAACGACAGATTATTTAAAGGAGATTTTTTTAGAACAACGGTCGGGCTACGCTTTTCGACATTGGCACTCAACCTCCACTTTCCTATTACTCGGGTAAGATGTATCTGAAGCTTCAGGTCAACGATTTATAATTCCCGGGTTTTCTCAAATAAAAGGCTCAGGCTCAAAGTGGCTAACTACGGGGGCCAGTCGTGGTTGGATACTTTGGCTAGGGACTGAATTCCTAATGCCTTCCTCAATTTCACGCAATCACACTTTAAGTAGTTTCAAAACGTAACACACAAGCAAGTTCTGAAGAGAAATAAATTAAGCATGTTCACACAACCAAAGAAATGAGCAAAAAGCTCTCAGGCTCAAAAATCTCACAAAAAAGGTTATGTGTACGAATCTATCAGATATCGCCAAGTTCATCATGTAAGAGAGACGTAGACTACGCATATGTATCCTAATTATGCACACCATTTCTAACATGAAATCATCCCTTCAAGATAAGAAACATAATTCTCGAAAAATATTAACGCCAAAATTTCGAAAAATTTTATACCAAAAATCAAGTCATGCACATATATAATATGTTCACATCAATTTCGCAGAAATTCCCCCCCCCCCCCCCCCCCCCCTCCCCCACACTTAAGATTTACATTGTCCTCAACGTAACAATTATGTAACACAAGAAAGAGGAAATATATAGATAAGCGAACTCCCCTTAATAGTTTGATGTGCATGCTTTATACGGCTCTTCCCCACACTTGAGAGTTTGAATTCCCTGCGATTACTCAAACACAAACATTAAAACTAAAAGTGCGAATACAAAGATAAAAGAGAACATATGATAAGCTTGGGTTGCCTCCCAAGTAGCGCTTTCTTTAATGTCTTTTAGCTAGACATCGTTAAGTGGTTTCAAAGTGGTTCAAAGAATATAACGATTGAGAATACGACCACCGAGTTGCTTAAGCTCCAAACATGGCGGTCCTTAGAAGGAGCGCCTCTCTTTATCATCCTCCTTACTTCCCTTAATAATTTTCGTGTTTTTCACAGTGACCTGCAATGTATCTAGCAAGGAAACGGAGTAGTTTGATCAGTGACATCTAAAAAGTAACACTCATAATCATGCTTGCAATTATTATCCGGAGTGCTAAATGTTACTTTCTCTCCATCCATCCTAGACTTCAAACTACCTTTCTTCACATCTACCATGTTTGCGGCTAAAGATAATCCCTCAACGATCAAGGTAAATGCTCAACCTCTTCCAAATAAAAAATAACGAAACCTGCGAGAATATTTAATCTATCACTTGTTACTAGCACATCCCTTCGAGGACAAATAGTAGAAACAACACCGAGCTTGCATTTATCCGTGAGTAATTCCTTGTGGTATTTCACATATTGGTGTACCTGTGCAAGACCTTTGACAAGCGTAAGTTAATATTTATTTCTTTTAGATGAAATAGAAATTTACCGTACTCATCGAAAACCATATCCTTGTTTAGCTTAGTTGGGTATGGGATCTCTAGTTGATTCGCCTTGACCGGGGGCTTAGTCGTGACCTCTTTTTCTTTGTCAAGTTGTTCTTCCTTGACATGAGCTTCTTCCGTCACGCTATTCGCCACCACTTTCGTCACTTGCTCTTCTACTTTCTCCTCATGGATCTCGACATTGTTCTTCTTCGCGGCTTCTTTCTTGGCGCTCTTCTAGGCAAGATATTCTCCAAATGGATCTTTTCGTATTCCCCGTGTTAGGGCTGCCGGAAATGGAATTTTTGGTTGATAAATGTTGACTGGTGATCTTGGAGCAACATCCTCCCTGCTCCTCGGTGTAACGTCATGGCAATACTCCTTCGGTTGCGTCTCCGTATTGATAGCTAATGCACTTAGCTTGCGTCGTTGGATAGTTTTAGCTATTTCTTTGGCTTGCTTCTCTAACGCTCTCAAGGAAGATTCGGCATTTTGCAGCCGAACTACTTGACTATCCAAGCGATCGAGCTTCTCCATCAACTTGGCAAATTTGTCTTCAAGCTATCCATCCGACAATCGGGAACATTCTCATAATTCCGCCTTGGAATCCATGCACTCTTTGATTATAAAATTCTAGAGGAGCTCGTTGCTGATTTTCAAAGGCCATGTTCGGATGAACTTGGGGAGCAGAATTCCTCAGACCTTGGTAGTATCCTATATAGTCCACCTGCTCCATCGAAATAGTGGACGGACATTGAGTTGCTTCATGGCTTCCCCCGCAAGTAGTGCACAGAGGGATATATGCACGGTATGGATGAGGAGGTACGAAAGCTATGGGATCATCGGGGCATGCTGCAACTGCACAGTGACGGCTGACTTCGTTGTAAGATGCAGTAAGGCTGCATTCATTAAGGTCTGCATCTGAACGCCGTTTGCTGTAATTTGTTGTTGTAGGACGTCGAACTTAGCATTGAGCGCGGTGTGTCGGTGACGTCATACATTTCCGGCGATTACTTTACCTCCGATTTCCTAAAATAAGAGAAAAAATACCGTAAATAATACTAATAATAATGATAAATGACACACAACAATAATACAATAATAATAACAATAAATAGTAAATATAATAAGAATAAAATAATAGTATTAATAAAAATACTCGTGAATAATAATATAATACTAATAATAATAATAATAGTAATAATAATAATAATGACACACAATAAGAATATAACAATAATAATACTAATAAAAATAATAAAAATAATAATAGCTAGAATAATAAACTAAAGTTTTCCAAATATCTATAGTTCCCCGGCAACGGCGCCAAAACTTGTCGAGCGGATCGAGTAATAAATAAAACGAATATCGATGAACTAACTACGCTCAACAGGCAAGTGTACCAATCGCAAATAGTATAGAAATGGCAAATATTCGAGTATCGAACTCAAAGGAACTATATACTTTTGAAAACCATTGTTTAAATATTCTAGTAAATATTTTTGGTTTGATAAAAATATAAATAACGATAAAACTAATAACCGATAAACACAAAAATAAAAATATTACTAGTATAAAATAACGACTATGGGTTGGGACGATGAAAGCAAAGTATTTGAGACTTCGAATCCCCCTAGCTCGATCGAACGCCAAACATGCTATATATTTTAGCTAATTATTAGACCGTGAGGATTCCTATGGTATGTATACGAGTTTCTACGATTGGGCGAAACTGCGCTTACTCGCTTCGACTCGTAACAACTAATCCACGTCTTAAATAGCTGGGCAAGCTTCCCTAACTTATTTAATCGCAGACCGCAATAAATAACGATGAATCCCGCTATTAGATTTGACTCTAATCCGGCGGGTTAGTTCAACCTATCTCTAGCGATGAGTTTATTCCGCTCGTTTACGAGTGGTCTAATCGTCGCCCCTCTCTCGAGCGTAGCGATCGATTTCCCAACAATTATTTCGACCACATAGACATAATCAAAATAATAGCATATATCGTAACCGAGTCATAATAAAAAGCATACATAATACTTTAAAAACACGTACGAGATCGCTAGGGTTCATCTAATCTCAAATACGACAAGATTTAACCACTCATATGAAACATCAACGCGAGAGAAGCGTAAATAACAACGAGTGTAAATGGGTTGAGATAGTCTTGGGCCTTAATGTTTTAAATGGGATTGAAACTTATGGGATGAATTTATTCTTCGGCCCAATTGTTTTTGGGCCGACATTTGGTTCGACGATTCCTCAAATTAATTCGAGCCCAAATATTCCCGGTTCTAATTCTTTCTCCCAATACCTGTTAAAAATCAAATATAAACGTAGTACGCATGATATTCGAGGAAAATTAAAATAAATAACACGATAATACGCTTTTACGGGGTATAAAATACATATAAATTCCACTTATCAATGAGAATACAAACTCCCATAAAATACTAAGTGAATAAAGGGATTGGATGCCCTGTCTTCTATCAAGCTCGGGTTAAGTTGTTACGAAATCTAAATGCAAGGTTTGGTTCCGGGTATGCCGGCGCCTTGCATTTGTTTTCGTTTCGATTTGCTCGTGTGCGTTAGCGCCGCTCGCCAAGACCACACTGTGCGGTAAAACGTACGGTTCAAGTGTGCGGTAATGAGCAATGTTGATAGGTCGCACTTAGACAGTCACACCGCCTAGTTCCGGGTTTGCCGGCGGGGGTCCTTGACTGAGACAAAGATAGTTGAGACATTCGACAAGGTCGGATTCGTGCGGAGCACGACTTCGTGGGCCGCTGCAAACCAATAAAACGACAGAGGTTGAGGTTTGCATCCGCCGACGGGGACATCAACTCCACTATCGAAGTTATCAACGAAACTTCCAAAACATCCAATGGGAGAAAATGGAGTTTATGAAAAGATAGTGGGAGTCAAACGGAATAAAGTCCTTGTTCGCGTTTGATGATCTATACAATCAACTTAATAGGCCTTTTATTTTCTGCAGCATTTTCTCTCAGTGTAAGTTATGTCTACCGCTTTAAACATACTGCTCAAGGAGAATAGGTTGACTGGGTCAAACTATTCTGACTGGCTTCGCAACCTGAGGACTTTCCTTCAGATTGAGAACCTAGTGTATATCCTTGACTCCGAGTTGCCGCCGGCCCCAGGGGCGCGGGCAACCGAGCAGGCTCGTGCCGCTTATGACAAGCGACTGCGCGACGAGCAGCTCGTAAAGGCTCATGTCCTCGGATCGATGAGTAACACGCTGCAGCGTAGCCATGAGGGTATGGCTGATGCTCGAGCGATGGTTCAACATCTGAAAGAGCTTTACGGTGAGACTCTAGGACAGCTCGCTATGCGGCTTCATCGCAGCTCTTCCGATCGAGGATGTCTGAGGGTGAGAACGTTGGCGAACATGTTATGAACATGATCACCATGATCGAGAGATTGGAGACTCTGAATTTCCGATTTGATCGGGAATTACAAAACGATCTCATCTTGCAGTCTCTGCCTCCGTCCTGCAATGCGTTCATAGTGAACTATCATCTGAACGGCATGACGCTGACGCTTCCTGATCTGATGAATCAGTTAGCAACGGCGCAAGGTCAGATGAAGAGGGCAAAGCAGACTGCACTTGTCGCCACCTCTTTCGAATCCCCAGAAAGGCAAAAAGAAGAAGGGCAACAAGCTCAAGCCAACAGGGAAGGTTTCTAAGAAGAACAAATCTTCTGGGAAATCGAAGCAGACCGGTGTAAAGCCGACGGATAGGTGTCTGCATTGCGGTGCGCTGGGCCACTGGAAGCGGGACTGTCCGAAGCTCAAAGGTGAGCAGGCTGCATCAGGTAAGGAACTTAATGTTTTAGAAACAGTTTGTTCTACATCTGTATACCCTACTTCCTGGATATTGGATTCTGGAGCTAGTACTCACATTTGTGTGTCCACGCAGGGTCTGGGACCAAGTAGAGCGCTTGGGGAACGAGAGATCGAGGTCAGAGTGGGTAGCGGGGATAGTCTCTCGGCAAGCCACGTCGGATCGAGATCTCTTACTTTGTTATCTGGGCATGTGTTGCGTTTGTAGGATTGTCTTGTACTCCCGAGGGGTTTTAAGAACATCGTCTCCATTCCTGTTCTGAGCAGGAATGGTTATGTATTTAACTTTAATAAAAATACATGCCACATTATGTATCGAAACAAAAAATGTTGGCAACGCGACACTGTTTAATGGTTTGTACTATTTAAACACCCAGAAACAACATATCTGTGAATACTGTCACAAACAAACAAAAGTCAGGAATAAATGCGAGGTACTTGTGGCATCTTCGATTAGGGCATGCTGGAGAACGCAAGATCCACGAGTTGGAGAAAAACGGGATTTTGAAACCGTTGGAATCAAATCCCTATCCGACTTGTGAGTCGTGCCTCCAAGGTAAAATGACCCGATCACCCTTAACCGGGACATTTAATAAAGCCACGGAAATTCTCGGTTTAATTCACACGGACGTTTGCGGCCACTCAAGTGAAGGCTCGAGGTGACTTCCACTATTTTATTACCTTCACGGATGATCACAGTCGTTACGGACTAGTGTATCTGATGAGGTATAAAGCTAATGCTCTTGAAAGGTTCAAGGAGTATAAGGCATTAGTGAAAAGCAAACGTCGAAACTCATTAAAGCCATTCAATCGGATCGAGGAGGCGAGTACATGAGTGTCGAGTTTGATCAGTTCTTGAAGGAGAACGGAATATTATCACTGATGACTCCGCCCGTACGCCACAGTTGAATGGCGTGGCCGAACGTAGAAATCGAACTTCATTAGATATAGTTCGTTCTATGTTAAGCTATGCAGATTTACCGATATCATTGTGGGGACACGCGCTTTTGACAGCGGCGTATACCATAAATCGGTGTCCCTCGAAGTCTGTTAACGGCATTCCGTATGAGATATGGATTGGTCGTTTACCCAGCTTATCACATATTAGGATTGGGGTTGCCCCGCCTATGTGAAAAAGTTGAAACAGACAAACTGGAGTCTAGGTCAATGAAAGGACGTTTCATAGGTTACCCTGAAGACTCTATGGGGTACCTATTCTATTTTCACGATGATCAGAGGATCGTTGTGGGCCTACACGCACACTTTCTCGAGGAAGAGTTCATTCGAGACTGTGGCGTTGGCCGAGAGGTCACTCTCGAGGAGCAGTCGACCGAAACGCCCTCACAGGATTTGGAATTGGATGGTCCGAGTGAAGCAGTCTTGCGACGATCTGAAAGGGTGCCACGCCAACCAGAGCGGTATGGCATGTCACACGTTGAACACGGTTATGTTGCGACTAGGGGACTTCTAAGAGAAGATCCCGCTACTTTCGATCAAGCTATATCCGATGTTGACTCAACGAGATGGATTGAAGCTATGCGGGCTGAGATAGACTCAATGTACTCAAACAAAGTCTGGACTCTGGTAGACCTACCAAGCGGTTTTAGACCAATTGGTTGGATCTGACGGACAAGTTGAGACATACAAGGCCAGGTTGGTTGCCAAGGGCTATAACCAAAAGGAGGGAGTCGACTATGAGGAGACTTTCTCGCCTGTAGCCATGATCAAGTCTATCCGCATAATGCTCGCAATAGCTGCGCACTATGATTATGAGATTTGGCAAATGGACGTCAAAACGGCGTTACTTAATGGATTCCTCAAGGAGGAGATTTATATGGAGCAGCCAAAAGGTTTTGAGTCGCATGCAGATGCTCACAAAGTGTGCAAACTGAATCGGTCCATTTATGGACTGAAACAGGCCTCTCGTAGCTGGAACCTACGTTTCGATGAAGCAGTTCGGAACTTCGGATTCGAGAAAAACGTAGATGAGCCATGTGTCTACAAAAAGAGCAGTGGGAGTATGGTGTCGTTCCCTGTATTGTACGTGGATGATATCCTTTTGATAGGAAACGACATCGGATGCTCTCGTCGGTGGCTTTCAACCGAATTCTCCATGAAATATCTGGGAGAGGCGACGTATATACTTGGTATTCGCTTGTTCAGGGATCGAGCGAACAGAACGACGGCTTATCTCAGGCCCTTTACTTAGAGAAAATCCTGAAGAAATTCATAATGGATGACTCTAGGAGAGGGTTCTTACCTATGCGACATGGGATCAATTTAACGAAATCAATGTCACCTCAAAGTGAGGAAGACCGACGAAGGATGAGTGGGATACCCTATGCGTCTGCAGTGAGTAGTCTGATGTACGCGATGTTGTGTACACGGCAGGACATTGCCTACGCTGTGAGCGTGGTTAGTCGGTTTCAGGCAAACCCAGGGGAAGGACACTGGACTGCCGTTAAGAATATCTGTAAGTACCTTAGACGGACTAAAGACTTAACGCTTGTCTATGGAGGAGCGGGACTATAAGTAGAAGGTTACACCGATTCGGACTTCCAGTCGGACGTGGATGACCGACAATCTACTTCAGGTTTTGTATTCGTGCTCAACGGTGGGGCAGTGTCTTGGAGAAGCTCCAAGCAAAGCACGACTGCCGATTCCACGTGTGAGGCAGAATACATAGCAGCCTCAGAGGCAGCTAAAGAAGCTGTTTGGATGAAAAAGTTCTTGGAGGAACTTACTGTGGTACCAGTTGCGGACAACCGCTTACACTTTGGTGCGATAATAGCGGTGCAGTCGCGCAGGCAAAGGAACCACGATCTCATAGCAAGTCCAAACATATTGAGAGAAAATATCACGTACTACGTGAGTTCGTTGAAAACGGGATGGTCGCCGTGCAGAAAATCGCCACCGCGAAAAACGTGGTGGACCAACTTACGAAGCCCTTGTCCCAGGCAGTTATGGAACAGCATCTGGACAAGATGGGCCTACGATACCATTGTGACTGGCATTAGGTGCACATGGCATTCGAGTGCAAGTGGGAGGCTGTTAGGGAGTGTGCCCTCGGAATGCCATACGAGGACTAGGAATAGTATAGGGCGCACAATGATGTATAGGTCGCTGGACAGTTTTATTGTATATACTATCAAAATTAAGTAGTGAATATTATTTCATTATAATAAAGGCATTATTATTTATTTATCGAATTTAAAGTCTGCTTGGCATCTGGCGGTGCGATAAATAAATAACACCCGAATGTTTGAGTTGGACGTCTGATTCTCGTGGGGACGAGGGAGGAAACACCGGACGGTCCTTATCTCAGCATTAAATAAAAAGCCCGTAAGTCTAAGATTCTCGGTGGGTAACTAGATATCCGAATATAACTTATTCATTGACGACCACATAGTATCGGTAGTGTCACCGATTACCTGAGAGGTTTGGGTCGTGATGGAGATATCGTTGATCGGAGAGATCGCGTATTCGGACATTCGGCTCGTATTCGTCTCGATCACATGACTAGGATGTTGTCAATGATTGAACGAATGACTATAGCAGCCTCAGACCGTTAGCGTCACTCACGGATTTGCTTTCGCAATTTCGGTTTGTCGCTAGTTGGCTAGGTCCGCAAGTGTTCGGAAATGGGACACGGGCCAGCGACGAAACGCAACTGACTTTACGGAGGTGATTGCCGGGCTTTGACTGCTATCGGGATTCACTGCCTATATTCGTATAGGTTAATGTCCTATGAGGTAATTGGAGAACGACGATTGTAAAGCCTTCGGCCGAAGCTTATAAAGCTCGCTCGTATTAGATACGGAGCGGAGTTTAAATAATCGGTTGGGTCTCGATTATAACATAAGGTTAGGTCAGCGAGTTTGACATTTACATGGCTCTCACCTAACCGGGACGCAAGTGAAAGGCGTAAGAGGTATTTAAATGTATACACTGTAGTCGGTTCGCCCGAATTTCGATTAGATCAAATTCGTTCTCAACTGGGATCTGTTCGGTACCGCGGGATAGGCTAGGCGAATACCGTGACTCGTGGATTCCTCCCATGCCAGTTGAGACGGACCTAGAGAGTCGCGCTTAAAAATGGTAATGAACTTGGACGAAAACGGCGGACTTTTCTCTGGAACCTAACGAATGGGATTCGTTGAGGTAGTGGCATAGTTGATACGAGGTGTCAACGATTTAGTTAAACTCCGATGATGGTCACGGGATAATTAGGACTTAAGATTGTTTTAAGTGCTTAACTAATTAACTAAATGAGGCTCAATTATAATTAAAATAATTAGATTGGATTTAATTATTTTATTACTTAAAATTGAGGGACTAAATTAAGAATTTAGAAACCTCGGGAGCTGAAATGGAATTACTTGAAAATATGCATGTTGACTTGATGGTCTTGGACATGTGTTAATTCCATTGCATGCCACGTAAGGAAGAGGTGGCATGTGAGTCACACTCTTGGCCTACTTGAAAGTATGACATGTATCTTGAGAAATGAATAAACTTATTGTAGTGGAATTTTACTACAAAAACTATGGAACATGCAAAAATGGGAAAGAGATCTAACGTGAGTACGCTCTAAGATCTAACGTGACAATCTAGCCCGGAAGCCCCGGGAGCCAGACGAGGCGCAGCGACTCTCATCCGAGGTGTAATCACGTACGCCGAAGGTATATTTCGAACCCTACTGATTTGATTTTACGAAAAATAACAAACGATATCGGAATGAGTCAAAAGACCCCTCGTTATGATCGACGGGAAGTGTAGAATCAATCTGGAAAATTTGGTATCGATTGGATATCATTTCGGTTATCAAACTGTTGAAAGATGGCAGACTGCCACTTTAGTCGAATTGATAATTTCGAACCACTGATTTGGTTTGCGAAAAATACCAAACGACATCGGAATGATTCGAAAGACCCCACGTTACGATCTTCGGGAAGTGTAGAATCATTCTAGAAAATTTCGTATTGATCGGAAATCATTTCGATCGCCAAACAGTCGAAACGCGTCGGCTGCCGCTTTGTTTGAACTAGTTCGGAATGAAGTTATTAATTCGAATACAGTTGTACTAAATTCGAATTTGAGAAGTTCGAATTAGACGTGGTCTCCTGAGGCTGAGGGCAGTATCTTGAGCCCTCAGGAGAAGCCGAAGGGCGTTAGGTCGAATTTAGATGTTGAAAATCGAAAATTCGGCACCCTACGCCGCTCGGTTCAAAACGCGCTTCCGCTATCGCCACGTTGCGCTGTTCGGGGCCGGCGTCGATTATCGGGCCTACCCCAACATATAGCAGGGTTCCGAGGCGGAGAAGGCTCTTTGCGCTGCGTTCCTACTACGAGGGAGCGCAGGACACTGGTGGGACACCATGATGGTGTTGGAGAACCCCGCTACAATAAGCTGGGAAAGATTCAAGGAGTTGTTCAGGGGCAAGTACCTCACCGCCCCAATTCGAGCACAGCGCCTGAACGAATTCATCAACCTCAGGCAGGGGTCTATGACCGTGGCAGAGTACATAAGGAAGTTTGAGCACCTGTCCAGATTCGCTGCTCACATGATCAGCACGGAAGCTCTAAAAGTCGAACGCTTCCTGGAAGGATTGAAGCCGGAGCTCTACAGGGACGTGAGCATGGCAGGAATTCAGGGAGCCACTTACGCTCAAGTAGCCGAGAGAGCTATGGTAGCCGAACAGGCGGAGGCCAGGATTGTGAAGGCACAAGAGGCTAAGCGCCAATTAGCGCAGATGCAAGGAGCTCAATGGAGTGGAGGAGACCCGAAACGCAGTTTGTGCCTAGAGGGGGCAAGAAGAAATTCCAGAACCGGCCTCCTCAACATCCTCAGGGGATGATGAACAGACCCCAGAACCCAAACCAGAATCAAGGGCAGCTCAATTCCCTAACTGCCAGAGGTGTGGAAGGAAGCACTTTGGGAACTGCAACACCCAGCAAACGCGTGTTTCAGATGTGGAAAGATAGGTCACTTTGCAAAGCAGTGCCCTGAAATCGCTCCAGGAAATCAGGCAGGAAACCCAGTAAGACCCCCGATGGTGCCAGCACGGTGTACACCATCACGTCAGAGGAAGCAGAAAATAATCCGGCGGTGGTAACAGGTACCCTACTGATCCACCAAACTCCCACGTGCATTCTAGTAGATTTCGGGGCGACCCACTCATTTGCGTCTGTGAAGTATGTGATAAAACTTGGGGTAACGCCTGAGAGAGTGGATTATGAGTATAGCGTAGCAATCCCAAGTGAGGCACCAACTAGGACTAGCCAAATGTTAAGAATTTACCCGATCCTAGTCGGTAATAAAGAATTGCCCGTAGACTTAATAGTCATCCCGATGGATGACTATGAGGTGATCCTCGGGATGGACTGGCTCTCAAAGTACGGAGCGGTGATAGACTGTAATCGTAAGATAGTTACGTTTAGCATGGAAGGGAAAGAACCTTTCACCTTCAAGGGGACATTGAAGGGGAGAGGCACTCCGAGGATATCAGCATTAAAAGCTCAGCGATTAGTCAATTCCGGATGCGAGGCATACCTGGTATTCGCGCTGAAGGCAGAAGGAAATACCCCCACGAGACTCGAAGACGTACCCGTGATTAAGGAATTCCCCGATGTATTTCCAGAAGACCTGCCGGGACTACCCCCAGACAGAGAAATCGAGTTTACGATCGACCTGGTGCCGGGAGCAGCACCAGTGTCCAAGGCTCCATACCGATTAGCGCCAACCGAACTGAAGGAGTTGAAGGAACAAATAGATGAACTCCTCCAAAAGGATTTATTCAGACCAGCTTTTCTCCCTGGGGTGCGCCGGTTCTATTCGTGCGAAAGAAGAATGGCTCGATGAGACTGTGCATAGACTACAGGGAGCTGAACAAGCTGACGATCAAGAACAAGTACCCACTACCCCGAATAGACGACCTCTTCGACCAATTATAAGGTGCCACAGTGTTTTCTAAGATCGACTTGAGGTCGGGTTACCATCAACTGAAAATCCGCAAGGAAGACATTCCCAAAACGGCGTTCAGTACCAGATACGGGCACTTTGAATTTCTAGTCATGCCCTTCGAACTGACGAACGCACCGACGGCCTTCATGGACCTAATGAACCGAGTGTTTGAAGCCTACCTGGACAAGTTCGTGATCGTATTCATAGATGATATCCTCATCTACTCCAAGACGAGGGAGGAGCACGAACAACATCTACGAGTAGTACTAGGAGTATTAAGGGAGAGGCAGCTCTACGCCAAGTTCAAAAGTGTGAATTCTGGCTTGACCAGGTAGCATTCTTGGGGCACATCGTTTCTGGAACAGGAATCTCGGCCGACCCAGGCAAAATAGAAGCGATCGATAACTGGCCGCGGCCAACCAACGTAACAGAAGTGCGGAGTTTCCTAGGCTTAGCAGGCTACTACCGGAAGTTTATCAAAGATTTCTCAAAAATTGCCTCTACACTCACGAAGCTAACCAGAAAGAACACTCCTTTTCAATGGAGCGAAGAATGTGAACGAAGCTTTCAGGAACTGAAGAAGCGGCTTACTACAGCCCCAGTGTTGACGATACCCACGGGAACAGGAGGGTTCTCAGTGTATAGCGACGCCTCGAAGAACGGGGTATGGTGCGTACTAATGCAGAACGGTAATGTGGTGGCTTACGCCTCACGGCAATTGAAGGAGTGCGAGAAGAACTACTCTACGCACGACCTGGAGCTCGCTGCGGTAGTCTTTGTTCTCAAGATTTGGAGACACTACTTGTACGGAGAAAGATGCGAAATCTACACCGATCACAAGAGTTTAAAGTATTTCTTCACTCAGAAAGAACTCAATATGAGACAGAGACGATGGATGGAATTGGTAAAAGATTACGACTGCGTGATCAACTACCACCCAGGAAAGACGAACGTGGTAGCGGATGCTCTAAGCCGGAAATCAGTAAGCACGGAACTTCAACGACTCGACGTGGAGATCGTACCATTGGGAGAAGTCGAGGTGAAATTAGCAGCCCTGACTCTGCAACCAACGCTATTGGAGCAGATCAAAATGGCACAGGAAAACGACGAGTTTTACCTGAAAACCAAAGGGACGCAGACTGAACAGTTGACGACGGACTTCGTGTTTCGGGACGGCACGAGCCTGTACTACAAGAGCCGATTATACCTACCGAACAATACAGACCTCGCCGAACTATAATGACGGAAGCATATACCACACCGTATTCGGTACACCCAGGAGCTACGAAGCTATATAGGGATCTAAGGACTAACTACTGGTGGCCGGGAATGAAAACGGACGTAGCAACGTTCGTGAGCCAATGCCTCACCTGCAGCAAATTAAGGCAGAACATTAGCGGCCGGCCGGGAAACTACAACCCTTACCCATTCCGGAGTGGAAGTGGGATAACATAGCGATGGATTTCGTGAGCGGATTGCCGAGGAACGTGAAAGGACACGACGCAATATGGGTGATCGTTGACCGACTTACAAAATCTACCCATTTCCTGCCGATAAGTACAACGTTTACCATGGAGTGGTATGTAGAATTGCACATCCAAGAGATAGTAAGACTCCATGGGTCACCATTAACGATAGTTTCACACCGCGACTCACGGTTTCTATCTAAGTTCTGGACAAGTTTACAAAAGGCGATGGGAACAAAGCTGTCATTTAGTACGGCCTACCATCCGCAAACGGACGGCCAATCCGAGCGGACTATCCAGACTCTGGAGGATATGCTACGAGCTTGCGTACTCGACTTCAAAGGCAATTGGAGCAAATACCTCCCACTTGTAGAATTCTCGTACAACAACAGTTACCAGGCCACGATTGGAATGGCCCCTTATGAAGCCTTATACGGACGGAAGTGCAGATCCCCAGTGCATTGGGATGAAGTCGGCGAATGGGCGATGTTAGGCCCAGACATGATATGGGAAATGACGGGAATTATCACGATGATCCGAGAAAGAATGCGCACGGCGCAGAGTAGGCAGAAGAGTTATGCGGATCGGAGACGCAGACCGCTAGAATTCGTGGTGGATGATTGGGTCTTTGTGAAAGTATCACCAATGAAGGGAGTCAAAAGGTTCGGGAAGAAGGGAAAACTAAGCCCGAGATACATCGGTCCCTTCAAGATAATAAAGAGAGTTGGCGAAGTAGCGTACCAACTAGAACTACCAGCATCGTTGTCGCAAGTACACGATGTATTCCATGTTTCCACGTTGCGGAAGTATATCGCTGACCCAAGCCACGTGTTGATAAACGACTCACTGCACCAACACTTGAAACCAGACCTGAGTTATGAGGAAATTCCCGTGGAAATATTGATGCATGAGACAAAGAGACTTAGGAACAAAGGGATTCCTCTAGTAAAAGTTCTGTGGCGGAATCAGTCAGTGGAGGAAGCCACATGGGAACGCGAAGATAAGATGAAAACCCGCTATCCTGAATTGTTTCGAACGGACTAATTTCGGGGGCGAAATCCTCCTTAAGGGGGAGGATGTAGCACCCGAGTTCCCGTGAGTGTTTAGGGCCAATAAATTAGCGAAGTATGACCTCGTACTATATGTGTATTTATGTGACTTATGTGCCATTAATTTTGGGTCTATATGACTTGATGCTATGTGATTTTAATTCCTAAATGTGACTTAAGTAAAGCTTCGTGCTTGACGAAAATTGGTGCGACTAAATGGTGCCAAGTGACCCTTTAATTGTCTAACAATTTAAGAAAATAGTCCATAATTTTAGTGGGCTAGACTTAAACATTTGGCCCAGTATTGGTTGATGTCAAACTTGGTAAACAAAGTCCCTTAAATGGTGGTATATTTTCGTCCTTACCAAGTCCCATCACCATGCATTGTGCTTAAAATACTAAATTAAAGAAAAAACCTTTCCTAAACCATAAACTCCACACTCACACAGAAGAGAAAACATAGAAAGACAAGAGGGAGGGAAAAGGAAGGAGCCGAGACGATTTCCACACCAAAAAGGCACCCCAAGTAGCTAAGATTTCAAATTGGTAAGAAAAGCATCCTTTCTAGTCTCGAAACTTTCATAAGTTGGGATATTCCAGTTGTAATAATCACATAAGGTCCACGAAACTTAGGAAAGATTGGGGGTGAAGTATAAACTCATATTAGGGTCGTTACTTTGGGCGAACTAGGATAGGATGATTCAGTAAATGATTTAGAACTTATAACCTTACTTTTGGGGTAGAGACCCACACGATTTTAAGGATGAAGAGAATGAGATTCATAAGTTCGACTGGAATAATAATGTGAAGTTAGATTCGGGTAGATGAGTTAGAGATCGATCGAATTAGGAAGATTAGGTGGTTCCGGGCGATTCTTTTAGGATTGGCGACAAATCGGGCGATTCGTGCATGAGAGAAATCGATCAAACATGAACGAGAAGGACATATAATCGGGCGACACCAGAACATGTTAGTATAAGTTTAGATCAAGTGATGAAGTCGGGTGATTTACCACGGAATAAATAGAGCTCGGCGATTTCTGCATGGTACGATTAAGAGGCCGTGATAATCAAATCAGGAGTTAACCTGCATGCATGGGAAATCGGGCGAAAAGGAGATCGAATCGGGTGAGGCGATGATGACGTCAACGCTCGGCGATTTCTAAATCGGGTGGAAACCAAGTTTAACAAGCACCAAATCGGGTGACTTGAAACTGAAAGAGAACCTCTGCGATTTGAGGGATCCGATGTCAAGCAAATCGGGCTATTTCGCCCTATGAGGACCTCGGCGATTTCAGATAGCCAGCACATTCATCGGGCGATCTCACGCATGCAACCAAATCGGGCGAAATGTCTTGGGCACACCATGCATGAAATCGGCAAGGTGAAAACCATGAAATCGGACGACTTAAATGGACATTCCACGTGGCACAAGGAGAACAAATTGCCGAAGTGAACTAACGAGATTATAATCGGGCGATTTCATGCAAGTACACCATCGATCCAATTCAGCCCATATGAGATCAAATCGAGCGATTAATAGACTTCCATACCATGTATCGGGTGACTTCAAGATAAATCGGGCAAATCAAAAACTAACAATTCGCTAACTCTCGCCGAACTCGTCGAGTCACGAATTCGATATTAACTTTATTTGAAATTTATGGGACAAGGGACTCTGACTCGACCTAGGCTAGAAGCTAGCGACTTAGAGTTTAACAAAATAAATGTAGTCGATAATTTAGTTCGACCTATTAATTAATAAAGACATAATACTAATACGATGATATTTATGTCTAAAGGTCGTACGTTAGGAGCGAACGAGGAAAACACTAATTACGCTCGGACGACAGGTAAGTGGAAATCCAACTACGACACACAACTTGTTTTACGTGCCTAAATTGCGTGTTTACGTGCCTACGTAGTTTCATGAATTCGTGAAATTGATTGAAGTATTTGGATGTGGTAAGTTATGTTACATTTACTGGCATCTGCATATGCATACTCACATGCGCACACGAACTCGTGAGGGAGGGTCGTGGGACTGAGTGTGCATTCCATTATGTCGCTTGTATGCGACGAAGACCAGCCGATATAGGCCGGTGTGTCGACTCGCAGTTGAGTCACGGACGACTTCTATGGCACCCTATACGGCGTACAACGCCGGTATTTATGATGATGCAGGAGGCGCGACCCAGGAAGGAGCGACCTAGCTATGCTAGCGTAGGCTAACTGGCGTAGGCAACTGCCCTGTTTGCGGAAGGAGCGACCTGGAAGGAGCGACCTAGGGGGAATCCTAGCGTAGGCTACCAGCGTGGGCTACCGTATGACAGAGGGGACGACCTGGGAGGGTGCGACCTAGGGAAACCTAGCGTAGGCTACCCAGCGTGGGTCGCTGTCACGAACCTATTGAGGACATTGAGCTTTTAGTGGTGCATAGTAAGTGCGTCGTGGGCCCTGAGTGATACTAGTATAAGTACTAGGAGCATTGGCGCGGATCGCCCTTGCAGAGTATTTTGTGCATCGGCGTGGATTGCCTTTGCGTAGTGATATTATGCATTGGTGTGGATTGCCTTTGCAGGGGAGTGACACGTGCATACATGCATGATTTCCGCTTACTGAGACTCGGTGGCTCATTCCTTACGTTGTGTGTTGTAGGCACCGACGACCACGGTATGTGATCGTGTTGAAAGACAAGGCCGACCTTTTGAAGCTTCGCGCTGTTTTTGTGGTGGACGTGTGTGTGTGGATGACGACCTGTGAGGCCGGGCGCATAGGAGCTTTTGCTGTGCCGACACACCTTCGCCTTTGTAGTTAGACCGTGTCTGGAACATGGTGTCCGACACGCATTCTTTTGTCTTGTATAGCACGATGTTTCCGTTACGTAAATGGAAAATGAAAAATTTGTACGCGTTTTTGGTGCACTTCAATACACACAACTCGCTAGGCACATAGGAACACGCTAAAATAGGCAGTTAGGAAGTCGGGTCCTGACAGGTATACATGTCATAGGATCTCATACTTATCAAACATAGATTTTAATAGGTCAGGGTCCCGAAAGAAGCAAGGATAAAGTCGAGTAACGAACGAGGCTTTAAGCCGTACTGTGAGTGCAACATGTGTTCTGTTTTCATGTGTCTTATGTGCTTATATGGATTGATTGGGCTTATTTCCGTAATGTGCTCTTATGTGACAAAGGTGATTTGATAGATTTATGAAATATGTGTGTTGACCTTTTTGGTCTATACATGTTAGGGAGTTTTGATGAACGATGTAATTATAATGACGTTAGGTCTATAAATTAAGCAATTCGATCTATGATCAGTATAATGTCTAAGTATATGAAAATATTCATACATGCATTAATTATGAGCTATAGATTTATTAAAGTGTTGAGTATTTGATTCGTATGATTTGGTGATTTGTTGTTGAGACTAGGTGATCGCATGTGATAGACAGCCCATGTGATAGGATATATCGTTTGAAAAGGTTTAATGTACATGCTACACTTCATAATCTCGAAAACCAAGAATTTGCGAACCAACTACGAGAGTCTTAAGCAGAAAGATACTGAGATATTCCTGAGCCTTCCACTTGCGATGGCTTTCTGCCTTACTGAGCGTTAACTTGCGTATCCATCACTGAGCGAGTGATTTATCCGATATTCCATCATCCCCTCCATATATTCTGTCTTCGGACGTGTTGTCTGCGGACGTGAGCAATACCAAGGAGGCAAGGTCGACGTTTACCCACACGTGAAGGGAAGGACAAGTCCGGGGGCCCTTCGGTAGTGAGCTGTGTCTGTCGGATCAAGGAGATTTCGAGGAATGAAACTCGGCGTGTGGTAACCTAGTAGTGGCTAGTGTTCGACTTGTTTCGGTTGTGTATTGGGCTAACCAATCAGTTTTGTATCCAGCTACGGTGCATTATAGTGATTGGTTAAACTCTTGGGAAGCAAATCCCAAGGAGAGGAGTAAACCCCAGTTGGGGATATAACCTCTATAAAAATCATGTCTCGCATTTACTTTTCAGTTATTTCTTTATCGCTGTGAGACAGACCCGACGCACATCCGACGTTACTAGGCTTGGAAGCAAATCCCAAGGAGATGAGTAAACCCCAGTTGGGGATATAACCTCTATAAAAATCCTGTCTCGCATTAACTTTCAGTTATTTCTTTATCGCTGTGAGACAGACCCGACGCACATCCGACGTTACTAGGATATATCAGGCATACTCGTCACAAACATCAGTAGGCATATCTAAGTCACCACACTTAGCATTTGTGAAAAGAAGCATAAAATTTTCATAAGCCTAATTCACCCCCCTCTTAGGCACATTTATATCTTCAATGTGAAATAAAGATATGAGCATACATTTGCATATACATAATAACGAACAGAGAAACCGTTATGACTGCTACGACTACAGATGATACGATACAGATGCTTCGACATATATCCCTACAAATCATAGGGCTTTACAGAGTCCTGTACAGGCACATATGTATCCCTACAAATCAGGGGATTACGGAATGGTTACACAATCCCATGCATGGGCGCCCACCGTGCCTACGGTACGAGTCTAGAGTCTATAACGGGAGTATCAAAAGAAAATGATTATATAGAATTGCATTGATTTATAGGTCATATGAATAGGTTATATGGACTATGGTTATACGATAGTATTTATGTTTGAATACGTGACGGTTATGTGAAAGAACATATGATTGAAAGGATACTTTTGATCTACGGATCTGATATGGATAATGTATGTGATGGATGTATAGAACGGCAAATGATCTACGGATTTTATAGATAATGGCTATATGAACGAGGATTACATGATGGGCATATGAATAGGATGTCACGATAGTTACGGAAAACAAATTGAATTGTGATTACAGTTTCATTTATTATATGTTTATGGAATAACATGTTGCGATCATACTCTGAATAGTTGTTTTACAGTGTTGTAGATATCTATCAGGCTACTTAGAACGCATCCACATACGAAAGCATAGATTCAAGATTGACCGGCTACGTTCTCATCCTACTCCCCACAGTTCATCGTTTGCATATAGTTTAAGGAACATTAGTAAGATTTCTATACGATGTTTAAATAATTATGTTGTACTACCTCCGTCCCAAATGAATTTGGACATTTGGGGTTTTGCACGGGTTTTAGGGAATTGAATACTTTAATAATAAGTACAATCAAAAGGTAAAAAAATGTATATTTTGACACGTCTTTTGAGAAAATTTAATATTATTATATTGATTGTTTGTGATAGTCTTTTGCTAAATAAGAAAATTTCCAAAACTGTTTGGGATGCCCGATATAGTAAAATGTCCAAAACGGTTTGGGACGGAGGGAGTAACATATATTTACGTTATGAGTGAAAGGGAATAGACAGATGTACGCCTCGTCGATGTTCAAAGGGAAGTTATGAAAGGAAAAAAAAAAGTAAAAAAATTTATGGGAAAAATGTAATAGCTGCAGGTTAAAGGAAACGGGGCGCTACAGAAAATGCTTACCCTATTATATTCAAGAGAAGCACCTTGAGTTGATTCAAAGATGAATGCATCAATTCAAAGCTGATTCAGGCTTTGGCGCGCGTCTCTATTTTATAAACGTGCTATTCTTCAGCGTTTTATCATTGGCAGCTAGGGGTGAAAGATGAGTCGAGCCGGCTCGTGAGCTCGACGAGCCGGCTCGATAAAAGCTCGGCTCAAGCTCGACAAAAATGAGCTCGAGCTCATTTATGTTGAGCTCGAGCTCGAGCTCATTTAAGTCGAGCTCGAGCGTGAGCCCAACATAGTGGCTCGCGAGCTCGTGAACAGGCTCGCGAGCTTTTTCATTTTTTTTTAGTTTTTTATATTTTTATATTTTAATAATAATTTATATTATTCTTTATTTTTTATAAAAAAATCAATATTTTAAAAATTTATATTAATTTATATTATTTTACTATTTTTTTATTAAAATCTCGATTTTTTAAAAAAAATTACATTTTTTTGTATTTTATATTAATTTATATTATCTTTATTAATTTAATAATTTTTTTTTATTAATCTCGAGCTCGAGCTCGATGAGCTTCGTGAGCTCAAGCTCGAGTTCGAGCTCATCAGGCTGCAAATGAGCTCGAGCTCGAGCCGTGAGCTGAAAAGCTCGACGAGCTCGAGCTCGAGCTCGAGCTCAGCTGTAAGGGCTCGAGCTCGAGCTCGAGCCCAGAAAATGAGCCGAGCTCGGCTCGAGCTCGGCTCATTTACAGCCCTATTGGCAGCATATTTTAAAGTATAGAGTTTGTCTTACTAGTGGCGACTTTGTAAGTAGTTTTGTGCATTTATTGTAACGGCTACTCCTTTCTTCTTCCTTTAAATAGTCCACTGTTGTATTGATTTTATTATTTTTTTACAGAAGCCTTATTTACCTCTTCCTTCCACACACAAACAAACCCCTTTTCTTGATATGGTATCAGGCAGACTTACCAAGCTGTGACTATCAAGATCCAAGAACCCTAAGTTTCATTACAAGCTAACTCTGCAATGGCTGATTTAGACTCGTTAATTGCACCAAATCCCTCAACAATAACACATATCAATGATCCATATTATCTGCACAACAACAATGCTTCAGGGAAGCCCCTTGTTCATGAACAGCTCAATGGAGACAATTATGCCACGTGGAGCAGGGCCATGATGATAGCCCTCATCGGTAGGAACAAGGAGGGCTTTGCGAACGGTACTCTTCAGCCACCAGCCGGGGATGATCAGAACAAGGTGATAGCCTGGAAAAGGAATAACAACATTGTGATTTCTTGGATTCTAAACTCAGCCTCAAGAGAGATCTCAGCTAGTGTGCTACACAATTCCTCGGCGAATGAGGTATGGGATGATCTTCAAGAAAGGTTTGGCCAATCCAACAAGCCAAGAATCTTCCAACTGAAGAAGGATTTGATCAACCTCGGTCAAGGAGCAAACAACATCAGCGTTTATTTCACCAAACTAAAAGCCCTTTGGGATGAGCTGATGAATTACCAACCATCATGCCCTTGCACATGCGGTGGAATCAAAGCTATGAAGGATTATCTTAATGAGGAATATGTTCTCACTTTCTTGATGGGGTTGAATGACTCTTCTTCGCAGGTAAGAGGACAGATTCTCCTCATGGATCCTTTGACAGTTATCAACAAAGTCTTCAGTCTGTTGCTGCAAGAAGAAAGGCAGAGATCTATGAGTTCCGGCCTTATCAATACAGCAGATGACTAGCTGCACAACATGGCAATGATGACAGCCAATGGCAGCCAAGAAGTACCCAAGAAAGCGTTCACTTTTCAGAGGAAAGAATCTGTCAAACCTTTTTGCGCCCGATGTGGTGAAAGGGTCAATATCGGAGACTTGTTATCAGATCCACAGATTTCCTCCTGGCTTTAGACAGAATGCCAAGAACAAGGGTCTAGGGTCAATCAGATGGGAGTAGAGTGCACAGTAAGCAGATCCTCACAAGAAGATTCCCAGCTAGCATCCACGCCTATTGGTGCAGAGGATTCACTGGTGCAACTTCATCTCAATGCTTCCCATGTTAAAAAGCTTGAAGGCCCTGTTAGATCAACATGTAATCAATATTCATCAGACAGCACAGGTTCTGGCTGCCAACCTGAGAAGAAAATTTGGTTGGTAGACTCGGGAGCAACAAAGCATGTTTGTCGAAACCATCTTTTCTTGCATAACCTGCATGATATTGAGGAAACCAATGTGATTTGCCTGATAACAGCATTACAAAGGTCAATAAGCCTAGCTCTTTCAGACTCAATATGTTTATTACCTTGTCTGAAGTCCTTTACATACCTCAGTTTCACTTCAACTTGTTGTGAGTTTTCTAACCAGAGAAATTAACTGCAAATTCTATTTTGAGTCTGATGACTTTGTGATACATGATGCTACATCCCGAGTGGCAAGCGTAGCCAAACTGCAGGCTTGTTCTTCATAGAAGCTGAAGGAGCCCTTAGTTTGGCTAGTTTTAAACATGTTTTCTTAAATAGATTGTGTGCTCTGTGGCACCAAAGATTGGGCCACCCTTGAATAAAGTCTGGAATGTATTGAAGTCTTCTTTGAGAAATTCTGATGTCCTTTCTTATTCTTATTGCAAAATTTGCCATGTGGCTAACAGAAAAGAATCTCTTTCCCGAACAATAATAAAATTTGTGTGCTCGAGCTTTGATCTTATCCATTGTGACACTTGGGCCCCTTCCATGTCCCTTCTCACCTAGGACATAACTACTTCCTTACCATTGTTGATGATCACTCACGTTTTACCTGGTTATTCATGCTCAAACATAAATCAGAGGTGAAACCAGTCATGACTTACCTTCTGAACATGGTAGAGACTCATTTCAGTTGCGAAGTGAAGGTGGTAAGATCTGATAATGCTAAGGGGTTCAACATGGATGTACTGTTCAAGGAAAAGGCATCATACACCACCTATCATGTGTACAAACACCCCAACAAAATTCACTAGTCGAGAGGAAGCACCAACATCTACCCAATGTTGCAACATCTTTGTATTTTCAGACTATAATTCTTATTGAGTTTTGGTCCGAATGTGTGCTCACAGCCACCTTTCTAATCGATAGAATACCCTCAGAGGTCTTAAGATATAAGAGTCCTTTTGAATTATTATATCAAAGACCTGTTAACTATAACATTTTTCGAGTTTTTGGTTCCCTATGTTTCAGTTCTACCTTAACAGCTCATCGGAGGAAATTTGATCCAAGAGCTACAGAGTGCGTATTTCTTGGCTATCCTAGTGGGACAAAAGGATATAAAGTGATGGATCTAAGCACAAGGGACATCTTTGTTTCCAGAGATGTCAAATTCCAAGAAGATATTTTTCCTTTTAGGCAGCAGTTTACTCAAGCTCCCCAAGATCCTTTTACCAATTTAGTTCTGCCCAGACCTTGCAGTGATAATGATATGCCTGAGGAGCTTGCTGATTCCCATTCAGACCCTGCACCTGAGCATTTTGCACCTGAGCACTCTTTCTCAGCACACAAGAGGATTCTTCACAACCTCTGCAGAAACAGGCCAGTCAGCTGACATACCTGACCCAGAAAATGGACAAGAGGTACATAGAAGGCCACCCAGACAGATCAAGAAGCCCTCCTACCTGAAGGATTATCACTGCAGCAGCCTCATCAATGAGAAAGCCCTTTACCAGTCCTTCATCTGTGCTGTCTCCATGGCAAAGGAGCCAAGAAGCTTTCATGAAGCCACAGGTTCAGAGCCGGCTCGTGAGCTCGACGAGCCGGCTCGGCAAAAGCTCGGCTCGAGCTCGATATAAATGAGCTCCAGCTCAGAAGCTTTCATGAAGCCTCAGGTTCAGAGCCGGCTCGTGAGCTCGACGAGCCGGCTCGGCAAAAGCTCGGCTCGAGCTCGATATAAATGAGCTCCAGCTCATTTAAGTTGAGCTCGAGCTCGTTTATGTCGAGCTCGAGCATGAGCCCGGATATAGTGGCTCGAAAGCTAGCGAACAAGCTCGCGAGCTTTTTTCTTAATTTGTTTTATATTTTTATATATTTATATTAATTTATATTATATTTTTCTAATTATTTAAATATTTTTTATTAAATGCTCGATCTTTTTTAATTTTTAAAATTATTTTATAATTTTATATATTTTTCTTAATTTGTTAATTTTTTTATTAAAAGCTCGAGCTCCATGAGCCTTTGTGAGCTCGAGCTCGAGTTCGAGCTCATCGGACTGGAAATGAGCTCGAGCTCGAGCCGTGAGCTGAAAAGCTCGACGAGCTCGAGCTTGAGCTGGAGCTCAGCTGTAAGGGCTCGAGCTCGAGCCCAGAAAATGAGCCGAGCTCGACTTGTTTACAGCCCTACTCGACACCCACAATATGCTAAAAGTAGAAAAGTGGAGAAGAATTCAACCTTTAAAGCTCGACTCCCAATCGCGACACCCACAGCTCGACACCTAAGTCGCGACAGCCACAGCTTGACACTCAATTTAGGTCAATGTTGCTGCAACAAATGGGTAAGCTCGAGCTCAAGAAGCTCGACGGAGAACCCCCAGTGAAAAAAAAAAAAGAAAACCTACCTTAACTTACATGGACCGAGAAACCCATGGTGGATTGGTAAGCTCGGATCTTTTCCAGCGCGACAAGAGCTGAAGACGAAAGGCGAGAAGGTTGGGAATGGGCAGAGCTGAAGACGAAAGCTTTTCAATTGAAATGTGGATAAGAAAAGATTTAAAATATAAAAAATGAGGGTCAAAATTGTCATTTCCTCAATTGGGTAGTGAGGTATAAGATTGTTTTGAAATAGGGAGTTCGATGATTATTAAATGGGAATGAGGATGATGGACAGTTTATGGTGGTGAATTTTTTTGACGTTACCCCTCTTAATAATTTATCGGGTTAAGTGGGTGGACTTCGGGTTGATTCGGAGTTGACATTCGAACCCTAAACTGACCCACTTAATATTTGGATTGAATTCGGGTTTACCCATTTACTTAACCAGGTTGCTAACAAAAAACTTCTATCTTGGGTGCGGTTTGTGTGGAGTTGACAGGTCGGGTTGATTTTTAGCAGTCCTAAAAAGGCATGCCATGAAATGAGCTTAAATGGGTTTAAGCCCAAGGGATAATGAGCCTAAAAAAGGCAGGAAGTGTCTCACACCTAAGTGCTCAGTGGGTCTTGTAAGCGTGCACTTTGCATGTCGCTAGACTTAGGAGCACAAAATTATGCTCTGGTGGTGAATGATCATTCCGATGACGTGTCAGAGACAAGTATGCAAGTGGAGAGGACGTGACACTCACTGGGAAAACGTGAAGTGGCAAGATCCGTTTGAGCGACGGGTCGCGATGGATCGTGATCCGTTTGATTCGCGAACTGGCTGGAACCACGTCACCGCCCCACGGTTTGACTAAAAGGTTGGGTTAAATGTAAATGACTATCCACAAAATAGTCCTTGGCCCAAAAGATACACCTTTTCGAAGATTGACCCAAACCAGTTCGAGACCTATAAATAGGTCCCACCCCACACATAAGCTGCAAAACCATGTAAATCATTCCCTGCCTAATAATTGAGCACTCCAAATCCCCTGATCCCAGAGTAAGCAAGTTCCGAATTTGAAGTACGATATGTCGGGAAACTCGGCTGCACTGCTGCGATAACAAGTTGGTGAAGTCGCGTTGTATTATGAGGGACGATTGTCATACGGCGTACGCGCCTCGACTTACCGTTCAGACGAAGTTCTGACGCCATCACCAACTAGACGACACTGGTCCAACAATATAGACAAACGTAATAGTATATTTTTGTTCCAATGAAACAGTAAATTTAAGACTATTATATTGTTGTTGAATGATGATACTCTAGTTTTTAGTTTGACACATTCAAAATCCTAAAAATAATGCTATATTTTTATTTTGTTTTCAGGTTTAATTTAAAAATTATTTTCATTTATAAAGATACTTTATATCTTAATAGTGAAACTAAACTTGTATAGACTGTTATTTTTATTAGTTATGAACTTATTTTAATAAGAATATTCATATACTTCTTTTGTTACACAATAAATCTATTAACTTATAAATATAATACAAAAATGAAATAATAATCATTACTCAAAGATTTACATACATTTTAAACCATTCCAATATCTATTGTAAGAAAATATTAATAACCACTGAAATCCTTGATATTAAATGTTAATTTTATTTAAGGCAATAAACTGGAAAAGATTTTTGCAGTGTATTTTCCAAACACGCAATCATTATTACATATAAATAATATAACATTCTAGATACTGCAAATATATTATAAAAAAGAAAAAATGTCTCATTGGTTCTTAAACTTGGAATCCACTCACGACGGACTGATCGTTCCTATGACGACCATTTTCGGACTTGTTATGATGCGAGCCCATATAAGTATCGATCTTATACATTATTTCCAAGCTATTGCTCACAAGGATACTTGAACTATCATAAGCTTGAATCACAATTGTTTGAATTTCCATCGGCGCATCGTCCCCGCAAGTCTCCAGATCGCCCAAGGAGGCACTCAACGTCGTTCGAAAATCCGCCCTTTTCTCGGCGCTAAAACTCTCGCCTGGTAACGATTTATTGAGGTTCTCCAAAGCCAGTGAAAGCACCGTTTGACAAGTACGCAGTGATGAGAGGATAAGGGGTTTACCCTTCTTCTGCAACAATATTCTTCCTAATGCACCATTATCCGAGAAATTATTCGACACCTTCACTACTTCGTTGATGGAAACTTGGACAGAGAAGTTATACAAAAACCGGCGTCGTAAATGGCAGTTTTAGGGCTTTTTATCATCGGACTTATGCTGTTATAACATTCTTGAGGATGCTGAGTATACTTGCAAAGAATTTCGAGGGTGGTCGAAAAAGTTTTCTGAGCAGTATGTGATTTCCCTTGGCATGTTGATGCACTAGAAGCAATTGATATTAGAAAGATACATAAGAAATTAAGACCGTAGGAAGCCATCTTGATGATTTAGATATCCTTCAAATATATTATAATACCATAATGACCACGGTACCCAATTTATATATAGGTGGGTTTGGAATAATGCATTTATTTTCGGCTATTATGCTGTAAAGAGATTACCATATCACAATTAAACATATGATATTTTTCAAATATAATTACTATTTTACCTTTATATCTTTATTCTCTATTTTTTTAGTTTAATTCTAGTAGACTGCATTTAATATCGGATAATGAGATTATACGATATCATAGTTATGATTACATATTCCCAAATTATAATAACTATTATACTCTTAATACTTTTTACCCTATTTTTTTTGTTAATTTTAATTTGAGTAAACTGCATTTGTTTTTAGCGGATCTGTTCTGTCACGAGATTACGATGTCATATAATTAAAGATAAGAGATCTTCAAATATAATTACTATTTTAGTCTTGTAGTTTTATTGAATTTTTTTTCTTTATTTTAATTTGGTATGTCATTATATTTTTCTTCTATTAAAAAAATTGAAGGGTAACATTTTAGTTCCACAAATTAAGCAAACAAAAAATAGAATGATAAAGTAATTATTAGGATATACCAATAAACTTTTCCGTTACAACGACATAAGATTTACTAGTATTTTCTATTTCCTTCACACTTCATTTACCATTAATTTATTTTCAGTGATTAATATAAATGTTTGACGTAATATTGTTTTTAAATATTTATATAATAGAAAAAACAATTTGTGGTGATATAATTATAATAAATAAAAATAAAGGAGTGAAATGATAATTATTTTATGATGTATAACTAAAAATTAGATAGAAGCTTTAACACCTTTTTTTGTGTCGTTACTTGTTTTACCTTTGAATGAGAGAAAGAAGAATGTGAGTTTCTCGCTTCTATAAAAAGAATTCCTCATGGGAATTTATGTTCGAATACTCAAAAGTATAAAAAAAATGTTGGAGCAGTCATTTGTCAGCATTTCATTTTTTTATATGCAGGTACATAGTATAATTAATATTTACACATAGCCCATATGTACCCTTTGACTGAAGACATCATATAAGAAAATTTAGATATTATGGAGGAACAAATTATGGTACATAATACATTGAAAAAGGGTACCTCATGCTTAGAGAAATATCACATATTATACTTAATAATTAGGTACCACATAAATACGTAATACGGTTACGTAAACGATACTTAAACAGGTGGTTAAATGGCACTATCACCAAACGGGTATTTATGTGTAAATACTTTTACCTACTACACAGCTGTATATAAAATTTCCTGGCAGGGACTAAATTGTATTTTATGTATTTAAGTGTACCATTCATTATAATTCTACTAAATTTCGATTATATATCAGAATTCGGTCAACTCTTTCCGAATTCCTTTTCATAGGGTGTTCAAAGTTTGGATAAAATTGAGAATCGATTGAACCGAAATTTTCGGTTTTTTTGGTTCGGTCAATTCAGTTATTCCGGTTTGTCTTGGTTTTGAATTTTGAAATTCCGGTTTTTTGGTTCGGTTTCGATTTTCTGGATATTCAATTGACCTCTAGATGATTCTGCCACGATCTTCATATACGCGGCCACACCAACTCACTTATAGGTAAATTTCAGATAACTCCCTCAAAATTCGTTAAGAGATTTCTATCAGCCCTACAATAAAGTTTTATTTATTTATTTAGCCTCTTCTACACCGTAAACATGGATGATATTAGGGATGATACCGCAGTTTTGATAATTGCTTCATTCTTACCCTTATGAACTTGTTTCATGGGTCACCAATTTCGCAAGTAGGCTTTCCACAATTATCGAAAATCGATAGGCATTAAACTCATGCTCCTCGTAGTGTTTTGAACTAGTTGCCTCCCTAATGACTTTGTCAGGGTGTCGGCCAAGTTATCCTTTGACTTAACAAAGTCAATGGACACAGTTTCATTTTTCAAAATTTGTCTTATTACATTGTGCCTTAGGCGAATGTGTCGACTTTTTCCATGTAGGTTTTATTTTATCAATTGCAATGGCCGCAATAGTCTCTCATCTATTTTCACATCGTTTCATAATTTCTTTAACCGCGCAGCTTCTCTACAAGCCAATTCTATGGCAATGAATTCAGAGTCCATTGTTGAATGCGCTATGAGTGTTTGCTTCGCGGATCTCTAATCTACAGAACCACCTTCCATCATAATATGTATCCACTCATGGATTTTGTGTCAATGGAATCTGAAATCCAACTTGCATCACTATAACCCACACTAACTTGAGAAATGCATATAAAAATTCCACAATGCTCTGCTCCTTTTAAATATTTCATGATGATCACCGGGGATTTCCTAACCTCGATACATCATATGCTATATTAGGTCTCATATAGTTGGCTAGATGAAGTAAGCTCCCTATTATGTTTTGCATACTAATTGATTTCTTGGCTCTTGTTTCTTTTTCATAGCTCAACGCCTTCATCGTAAGCAGTGCTCGCCAGTTTTCTCGTGTTTCCCTCTAAGTAAGGGGAAGGAATTTGTCCTCTCAGATCCCCTTTAGCTACCCCGTGTAATAGTTCAACTAATGGCACCACAAGCTGCACACCTCGGGGCTTTTAGCAATGGCGCTATCGAGAACACATTGAGAATTCTCTCTTTACATGTAGACACGTCGATCTACTATCAAATGAATATAACCTTGTTGTCTTAAGATTTTATCGATTTTCTCGTTCCATTGCTTAGGTGCTTGTTTCAAGCCACATAAGGTATTTTTAACTTACACACCTTATGTTCAAGCCCTTTGATTTTATAACCTTCTGGTTGCCACATATGCGTTTCTTCTTCTAGCTCTCCATTTAAGAAGGTTGTTTTAACGACCAATTGATGAAAAACCACATTAAAAAGCACAGTCATGGACATTAGCACTCTTGCAGATGTATCGTTGTTACAGGAGAGAAAGTATCAAAATAATCAATATTACTTCTGCTTAAATTCTCTCACAACCAATCTTGCCTTCTCCATTAGACAAGAACTTGTTTTTTAAAAATCCATTCGCTTCCAGTGGTGGTAAATTGACACGCTCAAATACTAGCAAGTGTACTAGGTCGTGCAAGTAGTATAAGACGGACGAAGTCCGAGTATCGATCCACGAAGACAGCTCGATTAATTCCAAGAAAATATTCCTAATTCTAATTTAAACTAACGGAATTTTTATAGTTTTGATGATTTGATAAAAGAGATAAAAGACGCAAATAATAAGATAAACGCAAATAAAACAGATAGGATAGAGCAGTTGACGACGACGTGATCAAGACACATGCTCGGCACAAATTACTCCTACGCTTTCATGCAATATAATCTATCTAATCATCATGAATCAAGTCAAGGTAGAATTTCCTAACATACGTGCTACTCGTTTGTCCCGCAATAGCAACCCTACGTAAATAGAGAACCAATCAACTATATGTCTATATGACTGTAGTTCCTATACATGCATTCGATCTTTATGAAATTCCCCGAGTTTAGACGCTTTCGGCGCCTAAATTATCGGAAACCACACATACGAAACCGAATTCCATCTCTGGTCGGTTTTACGTAGTGGTATTCAATGTTTTGTTCTAATCGGTCTAATCACTTAGTCCGTCTCATAAACCAATCAATAATCATACGCATGGAGGCCAATCACACGTACGCATATGAAGCACAAACAAAGAATACGTAACTCAAATCATATGATTAAATAAAATAATAATTGCATTAATACGTAGTCATAATCCGGCCTCACACGGCCTAAATCACAAAAGAAATTAAGCTAACATGGAAATAAACGAAATCAACAATGAATTAAACATTGTTGAAAACGAGATAATAAGGTATAGAATTCGCCCCTCACGATGCTCGAGTCGTCACGCGTCGCCGCGGCGTCTCCCGTCGTGAACGAGGAATAACGCCTTGGAGACCCTCGGGATCGCTCTTAGCTTTCTCTAGTCTTCTTCGCCGTCAAAAGTTCCTCGCAGCCGTCGCAAGGTTTTCTTATTTGCTGCTGCCCTTCGCTCTATTTTATTTTCTGTCGCGTCTCGCCCTCCTCTAAATCTCTGTATTCGCCCCCCTCTTTATAGCAATCGCATGGTCTATGTAATAGTGAGGTTGGCCGAATTAATCTCCCAAGATTTTCAAATCTGTTTTGAATATTTGACTAATTCCTTGATCTTTGAATATTTTCCTTCAATGAGTGTGTGATGTGGCATAAAATCACTTGCTCTTCACGTCATATAGCTGCAAAAAAATAGGAAAGTTTGGTAAATTTGCAAGGCTGCCCCAACTAATATAGAAAATAGCAAAAGATCCTCTAAGATTCAAATCGTTCCAAAAGTGCCGTTATTTTTCTTTGTCGATCTCGTTTTCTCGGACATCTATCGAAAATAAATATTAAACATAAATATAGGATATTCGAGGGAATTTTTGGTAGATAACGATCGGAAGTGCACTTTCACGGGTAATAAAATTACGTGAATCCTAACTTATCAACAACCCCCAAACTAGCTTCGATCGTCCTCGATCATAAAAGCGAAATAAAACCGAATGAAGTTAGGATTATAAAACATCTATCAATGAAATTCTCCTGTTTTATCTCAGAAAACGTAAAAGCATAGAATGTCGAAATAATCATCAACTAATGTACGATCTAGTCAAGACACGAGGCATGAGGTAATCAGTCGCAATCTTATCATAGCATGAAAGACATTTCTAGAATTATACCACGCATCAATCCACAACTCTCACAAGGATCGCTCAAGTCGCTCGGGGTGTTTTCAAAGGGATCTGTATAAAGACGCTCAATTCACGACATGAAAAGAATTACTCTATGCTTGCAAATATATCACATCATAGTCACATAATAGAAGTCATGCACGAATCAAAGGGTCTTTCATCAAGGGTTATAATGGGGCTCGGGTTTTGAAACAGGTGTGTCATATGGGAAAGTGAGCTAAAAGTATCAAACGTGTCAATCATCGAATCGCTCTTCTCACCACTTATTTCGCTCTTCTAACTCCGTGCCTATTTCCACTCGACTCATACTTTCACATTTTCTAGCTCTTCTCGCTCGCTTTCTTTTTCGCCATTTTTTCTGCATCTTTTTTTTTCCTTTTTTTTCGCTTCTTTTCTTTTTTTTTCTTTTTTTTTTTCGAACCAACCCCTCATATCGTTTTTTTTTAAGGAGATGTTTCTAGTCCGCTGCAATATTACGACGAGAAATCTATATCATAAGACGAGTCATAACTAACATGCATTGACGATTAGCTCCTTCTCAATCAACAAGCCACTTTCACGATATCGATGAATTAACACGTTAATGCGGGGTCGAATGGGCTAAATTTGAGGCAATGGCTAAATATATGGGCTCCAAATCAACAAATGGTCAAATAAGGCTCAAAGGGCTCACTATGTGGTAAATACGTTAGGTAGGGAAATATTTAGGCCAGTGACTCAATCCTAGTGCCCTTCTCATTTTCGCACAAAAATCCACATAGCAACCATTGACATGCATAACAGAGCAAGTTCGAAAATATTCAGTCCATGCGTGTCACACAAGAATAAACACCGAGCATAATGAGTTGCTCTGAATTAATCTCTGAAGGCTCAAAAACTCACATGTATAACTGGATTTGTGCTTCATGATACGCAATACTCTCCTAAAGCAGTCAATATAGCCAAAATAATCATGCTAATATCACGACAATGCAACATGTAAGACTATCTCACTCATTCATCGAATCATATCACGACACCGTAAATTTTAAAATTTTTCATCATTGACAGGAGATTCCATAGATGACGTTCAACTCGCAACCTTCATCAGTTCTACCCACTAAAATGACCGAAATACATTGATACCTAAACATGTAAGCATATTAATATAGCACGTGTCACATCCCACCCCCAAACTAAATAGCACATTGTCCTCAATGTGTAAAATAAAAGCAAAGAGAGAGTAAAAGTGACACTGCCCTGAATTATGAGTCGATCGATGTAGAAGACTTGGTTGATCCGCAGTAAACAGGCATCATCGCGAACGGACAACCCCCAAACTAGTTCTGAGCCTGCGAGGAAAATGACTACACGGCACCGTGAGAGCAAATTTTTATTAAACGAAAAATAAAATAGGACGAAAAAAAATAATAATAATATATATGCATCGGTAGCCTCGGGTTGCCTCCCAAGAAGCGCTGTTTTTATAGTCGTTACTCGACTCTCGTTCCTGTTGAAGGTCCACGACTCTGTATGTTCCGTAGAAGTACTGAACACCTTGATTTCATCTTTTTGGAGAGAAGTTTGATCTCAGAATGGTACAACTTTGCATGGTCGCAATCTTTAAACTCTCTCCATGGGTTGACTTTCGGCTCCCAAATAATGGTGAAATCAACGATCATCGATGCCTTAATGAATTCCTCCGTGAATGTGCTATCTGAATGATATGTTGACTTCATAACCAAGCGCAGAATCGGATCGAAAGTTTCGGGCTCCATCTTTCTCTTTTCCACGACATTATGCACTGCGAAATTCTCGCTTTCATGCTCACTAGTTTCTTCGTGGTCCTCCAACTCCATGGAAAACATAGCATCCTCAAGAACTTCTGGGAGACTCGGCTCGGCTGGAACGAAATCTACAGTAGCCTCTGCGGGTTGATCAGTTTTTTCTAACTCGATCTCATCGTTAGCTTCACTTGGTTCCAATACCGGTTCTTGAGTTATTTCACAACTCAATGGAATGGCTTCTATGTGCTCTTCTGGATTTGACTCAATGTGGTTGCGTTCACACACGGCATTTTTTAGCTTTTTAAATTGGCCGTCAGATTCTCCAACTCCATTTTTAGACTCTGAAAACTCGTAGAAGTAGATGTACGACTACTGTCTTCTTGTATCACTGCCATCTTTTCGAGCGCTATCTCCCAATCAGCTTTTTTTTTTTGGGGCGGATCAATCTGTTGTTGGGCATATTTCTGAATTAATGGTTGCTCGTACGACCCTGCCATCTTCTCGAGCGCTATCTCCCAAGCGGCCTTTTCTTTTTGAGGTGGAGTAAAGTAATCATGCGAGGGAGAAGGTGAATAGTCGCCAGTGTAAGAGTAGCAATTCTCCCTCGTCCATCATACCACAATCGTGGAGGCTCGTAACGATTATACTTGCATTCACTAGTGAGATGTCGGCATCCGCAAAAGTCGCACTCCAGTTCATCATCGCATGTCGCATAGGTCTCGGGAGAATATTGCGAGTATCGCTGCATCCCTTATCCTACAAAAACAAACCAGAAAGATGAGAGTATCAAAGTAGAAAAAAAAAATAAAAAAAAAATAATAGTAATAATAATAAGAATAATGATGATAATAATAAAAATATAAAAATAACTAAAACGTCTAAACTAAAACTTAGAATAACTCCTAGAACTAATATACCGCTGTCCCCGGCAACGGCGCCAAAAACTTGACACGCTCAAATACTAGCAAGTGTACTAGGTCGTGCAAGTAGTATAAGACGGACGAAGTCCGAGTATCGATCCACGAAGACAGCTCGATTAATTCCAAGAAAATATTCCTAATTCTAATTTAAACTAACGGAATTTTAATAGTTTTGATGATTTGATAAAAGAGATAAAAGACGCAAATAATAAGATAAACGCAAATAAAACAGATAGGATAGAGCAGTTGACGACGACGTGATCAAGACACATGCTCGGCACAAATTACTCCTACGCTTTCATGCAATATAATCTATCTAATCATCATGAATCAAGTCAAGGTAGAATTTCCTAACATACGTGCTACTCGTTTGTCCCGCAATAGCAACCCTACGTAAATAGAGAACCAATCACTATATGTCTATATGACTGTAGTTCCTATACATGCATTCGATCTTTATGAAATTCCCCGAGTTTAGACGCTTTCGGCGCCTAAATTATCGGAAACCACACATACGAAACCGAATTCCATCTCTGGTCGTTTACGTAGTGGTATTCAATGTTTTGTTCTAATCGGTCTAATCACTTAGTCCGTCTCATAAACCAATCAATAATCATACGCATGGAGGCCAATCACACGTACGCATATGAAGCACAAACAAAGAATACGTAACTCAAATCATATGATTAATAAAATAATAATTGCATTAATACGTAGTCATAATCCGGCCTCACACGGCCTAAATCACAAAAGAAATTAAGCTAACATGGGAATAAACGAAATCAACAATGAATTAAACATTGTTGAAAACGAGATAATAAGGTATAGAATTCGCCCCTCACGATGCTCGAGTCGTCACGCGTCGCCGCGGCGTCTCCCGTCGTGAACGAGGGAATAACGCCTTGGAGACCCTCGGGATCGCTCTTAGCTTTCTCTAGTCTTCTTCGCCGTCAAAAGTTCCTCGCAGCCGTCGCAAGGTTTTTCTTATTTGCTGCTGCCCTTCGCTCTATTTTATTTTCTGTCGCGTCTCGCCCTCCTCTAAATCTCTGTATTCGCCCCCCTCTTTATAGCAATCGCATGGTCTATGTAATAGTGAGGTTGGCCGAATTAATCTTCCAAGATTTTCAAATCTGTTTTGAATATTTGACTAATTCCTTGATCTTGAATATTTTCCTTCAATGAGTGTGTGATGTGGCATAAATCACTTGCTCTTCACGTCATATAGCTACAAAAAAATAGGAAAGTTTGGTAAATTTGCAAGGCTGCCCCAACTAATATAGAAAATAGCAAAAGATCCTCTAAGATTCAAATCGTTCCAAAAGTGCCGTTATTTTTCCTTTGTCGATCTCGTTTTCTCGGACATCTATCGAAAATAAATATTAAACATAAATATAGGATATTCGAGGGAATTTTTGGTAGATAACGATCGGAAGTGCACTTTCACGGGTAATAAAATTACGTGAAATCCTAACTTATCATAAATCCACCAAATCTCGAGTTTGACTGCTCAAGATTGAGTATAGCTATGACTTGATCCTTTATTCCTCTCTGCATCATTCATAACTTCTTAACAATTCTTTGGTTCTCCTTCAACCATATAGAGATAAACATATCCTCCGAAATTATTTCGGATTCTCTTTCGTTTTCCAAAAGTTCGTCCACCTCATTTTTATGTGGTTCAACTTGTTGTAGTGCATCAAGTTAATCCTCCCTTAATTTTTTTTAAGGAAAGATGTGCTAAAAAAACTCGGCATTCTTTGACTCTGTAACTGTATTTTCCTCCATCACATCTGATTTTAAAATTAAAAACCTATCAGCAACCGATTTTTCAGCATAACCTATTAATAGGCAATCACAAGTTTTAGATTTTCTTTTCGTTGGTTCAGACAATAATACATTGGCTAAACACCCCACACTTTGAAGTATTTCACATTAGGCACGTGGCCTTTCCAAAGTCCATATGTGTTTTGCCCAGTGTTTCTGTGAGGATCTTGGTTTTGAAGGAAACAAGCCGTTAATATAGCTTCGGCCCACAGATCTCAGAAGCGCTTGATTGCAATAACATTGCATTCATCATTTCCTTTGGGGGTCTTTTCCTCTCTGCAACGCCGTTAGATTGAGGCGTGTAAGGTAGTGTTTCTTCATGGATTATTCCATGTTTTCCACAAAAATTATTCATAATGTTCACCACCTCGATCGGTTCGCATTATTTAACACCAAGTTGGTTCTCAACTTCCCTTCTATATATCATGAATTTTTCGAAGGCATCCCCTTTGTGCTTAAGAATATACAGTTTTGTGAACTTTGAAAATAGTCAATTAAGGTAATATAATAATTATTACCTCCTCTTGTTTCACATATTTTCAAATCTCCCAGATCACTATGAATAAGTTCAAGCGGTTTTGTTTTCTTTCCATGTTTGAATATGCATTCTTTCCAATTTTGACTCAACACTTGCCAAATGGACATTTTCTAAGACTTTACTTTCAGCCATTTTCTCTAAGTATTTTTGTTTACATGTCCCAATCTTTGATGGCATATCTCATGTGACTTGACGATGTAAGCAGAACAAGATGCACTTCCATTCATTTGAAATCCAACACTGAGTACAAATAGATTATTGTTACGATAACCCTTTCCAATGAACACATTGTTCTTGGTTAAGATAGCCTTTCCGCTCTCAACCGACACTCCAATTGAGAGAGACAGAGAGAGAGTACCTTCTCACTTGTAAGCTTGAGATCAATTATGCCTTTCCCATCTATAGGAGCTTTGCTAGATTGCCTAGAAAGACATCTCCATTCATTTCTTCATAGTTTATCAATGCAGTCTTTACTTCGTGAATGTGCTTGGTGGCCCGGAATCCACAAGCCAAGTGCTAGCCGAGGAGACTTCAAATGCTTCGGCTATTACCCCGGTGAAGACTTATTCGTTCTCATTAACAAGATTAGCCTTTGTTTACTTCAATGGTTTCCTTGCCCTAGGTTGACCTTTTTCTTTTGGGGGCAACTAGGTTGACCTTTTCTTTGGGGGGTTGACCTGTATGGCGGCCTAACTTGCCATATACAAAGCTAACTGAAAATTATAAGTCAGATAGATAAAAATAAACTTTTTTATGGGAATGAATTGCAGATGCTGTGCCTTATCCTGCTCATATCTTTTCGTATGCTGACACTTGGAGTTGGGTCATGGTAATAATATATATTGATTGATAATGCTTAGCTTATCATATATAAAATACATGTATATGTCTTGCAAATACAGCTGGCTTAAGTAATAAATTTGATTTTTTTCTTAAAACCGACAGGCGTAGGATTCGCCCTAGGTATTAAATGCCGACAAATTAGACACGAGATAATTGGGAAGCAAATTGACGGGAAAACATTCGTTTCGTCGTCCATATTGAGCAAAGTCGGTTAGAAAATCGTTAGGCCTCTAACAATATTTCATATATCAATAGTCTGCATAATAATAATAATAGAGTATCAAGAATGATTTTTCTTTTTCTTGCATGCAAGAAAACGATACTCATGTCTACACGGAAGGAAGTGCAAGGTTCATTTACGGCCATGGAATTTCGGCACTTGAAAGCGTCAAAGGAGCCGCCGGAAATGGCCTGAAGGAGGCCGGATGAACTGAAGATCAAAAAAGCTGAAGATGGATTCGATGTACAGTAGCCGTTGGATCATCGTGTGCGCCAGATCGAAGGGACGGAGCTTGAAGTTGGAAGATTAAACGAGGAACGTCCGATGGCGCGCGAAGTTTTGGACGGTTGCGATATGATTTAATAAAGCGCTTGATAAATCAGGGATGTCGGATCAAGATCGGACGGTGGACAGGTAACGCGGGAATTAACTTAAAAACTCGTCATGTGACATCCGCTTAGTCACGCGCAAAGCATGTGTGACGTGGCGTTGTTTGGAGCGTCCGATCAGATCAGATCAGTGGCTGATATCGTTGAACACTTAACATTTCAGATATATGTTAGTAATTTCAGTTCGATCAATCATCTTGGTGACCTCGTAGCGTCTTGTAGAGTGAGTATCTCTGAGAGGTCAAAACACGAAAGTTGTAGAGGCTATGAGGTCTGCATTATTCATGTTGTGAGTATACAAGGTGAAGCTCGGTTGATCCGTGGACGTCAGCTAAACATAGCCGAACCACGTTAAATCCATATGTTAAGTGTGTGTGTGTTTCGAGTACATTGTCGAGATGATTGAGCTTCCGATAGCTCGAAATAGTGAAAGCGATTTGCATACACTTGTAGACCATTGAATTGTGGTCTCAACGGTGCCTTTTGATCGACAGTTACAACTTTCCCTGTCTGCTTTTGAGTCTTAATGTTACCTTGTTTGTTTGATCAACATATGCACGATTTTTTATTAGTCTACAAGAACGAAAAATATAGAGCACCATGACGTAAAACCGACCAGATATGAAATTCGGTTTCGTACGTATATTTCTGAGATCTTCGGAGCCGAAGGCGTTTAAACTCGGGGATCTCATAAAGATTTAATGCGTACGTAAAATATACAGTCCTATAGGCATATAGGGATCGGTTCTCTATTGCATATGATCGTTATTGGGAGACAATTGAGTAGCGGTTATATTACAGAAAATTCTACCTTGGTTGAGACTCAATTGGTTATCTTGGATTGATTGGATGAAGACATAGGAACAATTCGTGCCGAACATGGACCTTGATCATGTACTCGTCAATTCATTTTTTATGTTAATCGTTTATTTGCTTTCGGTGTTTATTTACGTTTATTTTATCTGTTTGATCTTTGAAAAGACTATCTCAAAAATAATAAAAAAAACCTTACTTAAAAAGGAAAATTTGGTGTAAATAATCCATCCTAAGAAATTATTTGATAATTTAATTGATAATTTACTTATTTATAATTGCAGGAATTTTCCGTCTAAATATTTGACATATTTTTTATGAAATTATTTGAAAGATTAATTAATGTACTAAGAATTTCGTGAGATTTACACTGAATTTTTTTTTGTTTTGATTTTTTAAAGTATTTTCATGTTGGAGTTATTTTTTAAGGCTTAATTAATATAATTAAAGTAACATGACTTTTTTACTACATTGTTTTGAATTATGATTTATTTATATTTTTAATTTATTTATTAAGAATTTCTTGGGATGTTTGTCGAAATATTTATTTTCAAATATTTTGAGTTATTTTAAAGTGAAAATAATTTATTCAAATTGAAGATATAAATGTGCCTAAGAGGGGGGGTGAATTAGGCTTATAAAACTTTATGCTTCTTTTCACAAATATTAAGTGTGGTGACTTAGATATGCCTACTGATGTTTGTAACGAGTATGTCTGATATATCCTAGTAACGTCGGATGTGCGTCGGGTCTGTCTCACAGCAATAAAGAAATAACTGAAAAGTAAATGCGAGACAGGATTTTTATAGAGGTTATATCCCCAACTGGGGTTTACTCCTCTCCTTGAGATTTGCCTCCCATGAGTTTAACCAATCACTATAATGCACCGTAGCTGGATACAAAACTGATTGGTTAGCCCAATACACAACCGAAACAAGTCGAACACTAGACACTACTAGGTTACGCCGAATTTCGTTCCTCGGAATCTCCTTGATCCCGACAGACACAGCTCGCTACCGAAGGGCCCCCGGACTTGTCCTTCACTTCACGTGTGCGTAAACGTCGACCTTGCCTCCTTGGTATTGCTCACGTCCGAAGACAACGCGTCCGAAGACAGAATATATGGCAGGGGATGATGGAATATCGGATAAATCACTCGCTCAGTGATGGATACGCACGCTCAGTAAGGCAGAAAGCTATCGTAAGTGAATGGCTCAGGAATCTCTTAGTATCTCTCTGCTCAAAAATCTCTCGTAGACTTAAATTCGCAAATTCTGTGTGTTTCGAAAATCTAAAGTGCAGCTCATATATAATCCTTTTCAAATAGCACTTCACATGGAAAGTCATATCAAATAATAATTACCAAATCAAGCATAGTTCCATGTAGCTTTCGAGTCAATCATACCATATAAATCATGCTTCTAATAAATCATCACAACGGTTATATAGCACATTAAAGCATGATTGTATTCCATATAGTGACTCAATTTCGTTCTTAAGCATATTCAACCACTTCGCATATATTTCCATATCAGAATTTTCCATAGGTGATTCTCTGCTATCACTTCCTAGTAACGAGTCAATCCAGATTTACTTTCCAAGTATGGCACACAAGATAGCAAGGCATCAGCACGTTTTTCATGTACAGCTCATAGCATTTTGATAAGTTAGGATTTTACGCAATTAATATGCCCGTAAACTAGTATTTTGATCGTCATTAGTCTAAAACAACCTGATTATCTATTCGTATGTCATTTTTCTTATTATAGGGAAGGCATAGTCACGGAATTGCCCACAAAAGATAAAAACACATCAATAATGAATTAGAAGAGGTGGGGCCCACAAAATAAACAATTGATGTGTGGAAGGATGGATAGCAATGAAGACACGTGAACCTATTAGATAAGAAAAAGCTAAAGTGATTGGAATGAAAAGCTACTACATGCGAGAATCAGACCATATGTGAAGTCCTTTGTTTTATTAAGCGAAAAAAAAATCTTTTGAGACGGCTAAGAGGCTGCTGAAGGCGACATGGAAGGCACACAAAGTCATAAGCAAGCTGCTCTCATTAACTCCGAGAGATGCACGCCACAAACAACTCTCAAGCATAAAGGAAGAGGCAAGCCAGAGAGACGAAGGAGGGGAGAGCTGAAAACTGAGAATACGCTGCCAAGAAAATAAAGAGAAAGAGAGCTGATGCTCAAAGGCCACTTAGACGAAGGATTTGGCAGAGCAGGCAATATATCACGCAGCCTCCTTTTAAGCAAGCTGCTCACAAATTGCTGAACATCCATAGCAGCTCTCACCCACTTATATTGTCGAACCCTCACGGCTTAATCACCTCACAAAGCTCATCTTATGCTCTAACCTCTGAACCGCACAACTGACGACCAAGCACCTCCTTTCAGCCCTCTAGTCAAGTAAATCACTAAGCCACGAAGCAACCACGCCTTGATACCTCCCACGGCTGAGAACGGAGCAGAGAGCACGAGGCCACCATAGACGACTCTCGCGGCCAAGAGAACGGGAGAAAGGCGTTGCTCGCTCGCGACACGGGAGACACCGGAGCAAGACTTGACGACTGAGCATCGTGAGGGTGTATTCTATCTCATCTTTTGTTGTTTTAATTATGTGTTTGCTTGACCTTTGTTGTTTTTATCTTTTAATATGTTAGCGTAAAATATTATGTGATTAAGGCCGTAGTAGGCGGGGTTATGAATTCCCAGTTCTTCTAACACTTTATATACTCAGCAATTGAATGAGTGACTTAGATCTAATGCCAGTCCCATCGAACTCACTCAAGGACTTAACGGACAAGAACTTGAAACCCCGTTGTCGAATATTTCCTACTAGGCAAGACATAACTAAAAGACTGAACACGTAGAAAGTAGAAAGAAGACTGATCTCCCTCTCCGAGGAAGCCGGGGAAGGGGAAGATAGTAATATTGGTGTTCGTATTTTATTTAATCATATGAGTGAGTTACGTATTTCTTGTTTGCGCTAAATGCTTTCATGTGCCTGATCATCATATGCATGAGTCTTGATTGGTTTATGAGACTGAGTAAGTGATTAAACCGGTTAGAACAATAAACAAGGAATACCACGACGTAAAACCGAGCAGAGATGGAATTCGGTTTCGTACCTATGGTTTCCGAGACCTTAGGCGCCGAAAGCGTCTAAACTCGGGGAAATTCATAAAGCTAATGCGTGCGGAGTAACTACAGTCATATAGGAATATAGTTGATTGGTTCACTTTCACATAGGGTTGCTATACAGCGAGAGCGGGTAGCACGTATGTTAGGAATTTCTACCTTAACTAGATTTATATTGTTTAGATAAAATCGGTCGCATTAATACGTAGGAGTAATCCGTGCGGAATATGTGCTTTAATAACGTTTGTCGTTGATTGTTTCTTGAGGTCTTATTTATCATTTTACGTTTATTCGCTTGCCGTATTTTTATTTAGTTTCGTTAAAGAAAAATGTATAAAATATCAAAGAAAAAAATTCGCTTTGGTCTAAATTAAAATTTGGAATAATATCTTAAATTAATCGAGCTGTCCTCGTGGATCGATACTTGGACTTGTCCATTTTATACTACTTGCACGGCCTAGTATACTTGCTAGTTTTCGAGCGTGTCAAGTTTTTGGCGCCGTTGCCGGGGATAGCGGTAGTATTAATTTTAAAATATATTCTGAGTTTTAGTTTAAACAATTTTATTCTATTATTTTTTATTAGTATTTTCTGAAAAGAAGTGTTTTAAAAAAAAACATTATATAAAAAGTATATATTTTATCTTGATTATTATTATTATCATTATCATCATCATCATTATTATTATTATTCTATATTAATTTTATTAGCCATGTACAATCACGTCTATTATTCTTCAGCGACAGATCTACCTATGTATGGAGAAAATGAGGTTAACGACATTATTGCAGCAAAGTTTGAGGCGATTCATCGGAGGATAGACGAGATAGAATTTCAACGCTCGCAGGCCACGCGTCGTGTTCATCACAGTTGGAATTCAAACGTATTCTACGAGGATCCATACTGCGAGGAGCCACGAGAATTTTATAATGAGCAGTTTGCTCCACCTGAAAAGGAGAAAGCCGCATGGGAGATAGCGCTCGAAAAAGGCGATAGAACAGACGGATAAAGCGTTCGAGAGACAGACCGAGCAGAACCGTAAGCTGAAGAGCGACAACGGAATTTCGATGCTAATTTTAACGAAAGTTCAAAAAAATTAGAAGCATCAATACGGAGTTTAATGGTCCAAGTGGAGAAGCTAACAATTGAAGAATCTGAATGCGAGCCAGAAGCGCTCTCGAGCCACACAGAAACAGATCCGGAACAGTTGATTTGTGGACGACGCTAGAACTAGTGTCGGAACCAATTGAAGTTGACGATGTGATCGAACCTGAAAAAGTCGATCAACCCGCAGAGGCTACTGTAGATTTTATTCCGTCAAAGCTGAGTCCTCCACCAGTCTGGATTCGACCGCCTTTTCCAACAGCGTCACGAAAATAGAAACGAGATGATTTGTTATCAAAGAGCAGCAAAGTTGACGAACGAAGGATGATAATTATCACCGAAGAATGTTCAACATGGATACAGAAGAAGCCACCGAAGCTTAATAATCAGGGGAGTTTTTATATTCCGCGTTCTATTGGGGTTCCTTTGTTCTCTAACTTATGTTATATAAATGTTAGCATTGACGCGACGCCTCTTTCATTTTTTAGAAAATTGGGACTCGGTGAGCCAAAGCCTACCTCGACGATTCTCCAAGTCGAAGATAAATCGATTACATGTCCATGAGGAATCACAGAAGATGTACCGGCAAAGTGTTCTTCGTCTTTCAAGGAAATATTGCCTGGAGAGAACACTTACAAACTGAAAGACCTCCAGCACAACAAGGTGGAGCAACAAACTTTCGATCCAATTTTACGAGATTATCTGAAATCAACAGATCACTCAAAGAGCATAGTCACGGAGGAATTAGCTAAGATGTTGGTGATCGTCGATTTTGACATTAGTTGGGATCCGAAAGTCGACCTATGGAGAGAGTTTAAAGATTGTAACCACATGAAGCTATATCATTCCGAGATCAAACTCCTCTCCAAAAAGGTGAAATCAAAATGTTCAGTACTGCAACTGAACACGTGGGATCGTTGACCGTCTACACGAACATGAGTCGAGCTATCGACTATAAAAAGAGCGCTTCTTGGGAGGCAACCCAAGCACTATCTACGCATTGTTATTTCATATTAAAATCTTATATCTCTGGCATCGTATCCTAAGTTTGTTTTGCTTTATATTATTTTCTAAAATTTGAATCACGTTTCCGTCTAGTTATGCTTTCTCGCAGGCTCATTGTCAGTTTGGGGGTGGTTTGTTCGCAGAGCTAGCTCGATCTATGAAGGAACTAAAGTCTTCTCACAACACGTCCGCATCGATCAACGGATTATTCAGGGCAGTGTCACTTAAACTCTCCACTTGCTTTAAATTTCTACACATTGGGGACAATGTGATAATTAGTTTGGGGGTGGGGTGACACATGCTAGATTTTATATGATATTGATCTCTTCAATTTAATAGTTGGTTTAACTGGTCGAGGTTATGATTTGAATGTCACTTGGGAAATCTCCTTTCGATGATGATTTTTTTTCTCTTGTTTCGAGATACGATTCAGGTAATTGTGTGTGAAAGTTCTTCATGTTACGTGTTTTGATATCAGCATGATTATCTGACCACATTAATTGCTTCAGAAAAATAGTACGTATCATGAGACACAAACCCAGAAAATATTGTGAGTTTTGAGCCCAAAAACAAAATTAGAGCAACACAATACTTGCTCGATTTGTTTTTCATGAGTGCCACGCATAGTCTGAGTATTTTCGAACTTGCTCTGTTATGCATGTCAATATCAGTGTGTGAAATTTTGTGTACGAAAATGATAAAGGCAATTAGGATGAGTCACTGGCCTAAATATCTCCGCACCCGACATAGTGATCAATTAGTGAGCCCCTTTGAGCCTTATTAGCCTTATTTATTTGATTTGGAGCCACGATATTTAGCCACGTTATCCCTTATTTTATCATTCATCCTCGAACCATTGTCGGCATGTTAACTTACTAATCGCTTTAGAGTATTGAGTCTATTATGTTAGAGGAAAGACGATTATGTCATGTTATATCTGGTTGCGGTATTTATTTTGTTTATTTAAAAAAAATCGAATAGAAAAAAAAAGAGAGAGATCGAAAAAAAGTGTATCGAAAAAAAAGAGAAAAAAAAATATATATTAGAAAAAAATATTATTTGAAAAAAAAAGTTGCAATAGATTTCTGAATTATTTTCTTGAGTTCTTAGTATAGGTTTTGAGTGCGTTTTTATAGTCATACGACTTTCCGCTATTTGAGTCGTATTTTTGTCGTTAGAGAACATAGAAGGGTAAAGCGATTTAGTGACTAACATGTTTGACTTTTATCAGCCCACTATCCAATATGTCATACCCTTATTGCCATGAGCCCCATTACAACCTTGATAAAGACCTTTTGATTCGTTCATGATATCTACTATGTGAACATGATGTGATATATGTGCAAGCTTAGAATAATATCTTTCTATGTTATGCATTGAGCGTTTTTATACAGATCACATTAAACATTTCGAGTGACTTGAGCGATCCATGTGAGAGTTGTTACGTGATACGTGTTAGGATCTGGAAATATTTCTGTGCTATGATATGATTGCGAACTATCATTTCATGCCTCGTGTTTAGCTGGATCATTCATTAGTTGATGACGATTTCGACCGACTGTGCTTTTAATTTTCTGAGAAAAAAAACATGAGAATTCATTGAGTGACGTCGAAAAATCCTAACTTGATTAAGTTTATTCCGCTTTATGATCGAGGACGATCGAAGCTAGTTTGGGGGTTGTTGATAAGTTAGGATTGTACGCAATTAATATGCCCGTAAACTTGTATTTTGATCGTCATTAGTCTATAACAACCTTGATTATCTATCCGTATTGTCATTTTTCTTATTATAGGGAAGCATAGTCACGAAATTGCCCACAAAAGATAAAAAGGATTTTTTAAGTAAATAGCCCTTGAGCTGGTCATCTTTTAAAAAATAGCACCCAAAATCGGACTTTACCTTTGTACCCTTACTAACTCTGCTCTAAAGACTATTTTACCCTTATTTAATGTCAATCAACAACCTCAACAACACTTAACGATAAAATTAATTAAAGGGTTTACATGTTACACTGTAGCGAATATGAAACATCAGACCCGTTATAGAAGAGTGGGGTAAAAGTAAAAAAAAGCAACCACTTTCACTTCCAGTAAAAAAACCAAGCGTGTCTCCCGCCCCTGCACTGCAAATCGTCTCCACTTTCACTTCCAGTAAAAGAACAAGCGTGTGCTCTCCCGCCCCTGCACTGCAAATCGTCGTCTTCTCTGCAAATCGACTCATTCGACAATGGCATTCAACGCGAACGTGGAGGTATGTATTCTACTCTTCGTCTTCTTCAATTTAACGCGAGAGGGGATCTGGGAACGACCCATCGAACCCTAATTTGGTGCGGACCCGTGCTTGCAAGCATAGGACAGAGCTTTGGTTGCATAGGACCTGTGCTTGCAAGCATAGGACCCGTGCTTGCAAGCATAGGACATGGGTCACGCGCGCGCAAGTTCGGGGGACCCGCGCGTTATAAGCAGGGGACCCGCGCGCTATGCCCAGGGGACCCGCGCTTATACGCAGGGGACCCGCTCTTATACGCACGGTTCCCCTGCTTAAACGCTCGGGTCCTCTTACCTTAACGGGCGGGTCCTGTGCCACTGCGCATGCGCAAGCGGGGGACCCGCGCGTTATAAGAAGGGGACCCGCGCGCTATGCCCAGGAGACCCGCGCTTATACGCAGGGGACCCGCGCTTATACGCACGGTTCCCCTGCTTAAACGCACGGGTCCTCTTACCTTAATGGGGGGTCCTGTGCCACTGCGCGTGCGCAAGTTCGGGGGACCCGTGCGTTATAAGGAGGGGACCCGCGCGCTATGACCAGGGACCCGCGCTTATACGCAGGGGACCCTTGCTGGGACCGCGCCGATGCGCAGGGGTCTCATGCGCGTCCGTGCTTGAATCTCAGCATATGCGATGCGGTCCCCTGCCCATCTATGCATAAGGGTTTTCTGTTTTAATTATTTCATACCACGTAATTTAGCTAAAATGTGTTTTACGCATAAATTAGGTTGTGATGCAGAAGCAGTTCGACACAGTGGACGAAGTTCCCCGTTTGAGTGTAAAAATGAGCTCGTTATACGCGGATGCCAGCGAGCTGATAAGACAGTGTCTGAACCACCATGAGTGGGAGATTTTTAGGAACGAGAGTCCGTTCGGCCGCCTTGTTATGGTTGAGCCTGATTTTAACCTCTCGGGACAGTTGGTGTGGTACCTCATGCAGAACCAGACGATGCTGCACAACCGGGAAGAGCTGTGGATGATTTTTGGCGGAAAACCACTCCGATTTTCAAAGTCGGATTATTGCCTAATCACCGAGCTGAAGTTCGCAGCCGAGCTACCACCGGTAAACGACGGCTCACAATTCACCGCAAGACATTTTGGCAACAGCTCAAAAGTCCGCATGTCGCACGTCAAGCGTGTGTTGGAGGAGTTGTCTGGCGACGAGGACAATGTCGACTTCGAGAAGCTGAAGTTGGCGGACGTGTACTTCGCCACCGCCGTGTTGATGCCTCGACCGTCGAAGAAGGACACCGTCGTCAGTACGACGGTCCTTAGTCTCGTCGAAGATCGATTTGCATTCTCCCAGTACCCTTGGGGCACCGTGGCTTTCCGTGAGGTGATACGAAGTGTGAAGGTAAATCTACGGGAGAGGCCACGGGACTGGCTGATCAGTGGGTTCGTACAACCACTTCAGGTGAATTATAACTAAGCTTCTTGCATACCATGTTTTGAGGGACGTTTGTAAGATTTTTTTGCGTTATTTGTATTTAGATACTAGCATACGAGTGCATGCCGGGGGTTGCAGACCAGTTTGCGGTTCGCAAGGAAGAAGATTTCACGCCACGCATGCTCAGGTGGGCGACGAAGAATTGGGGTCGCAAAGCATGCCCGACTCTTAGGACGGTCGCAGATGCCGTCAACCGCGATTTTGTACGAGGGTTGTTAGTGCCGTCAGCGGAAGAGTTGGAGGCGGCGTACTTTAGGGACAGCATTTTCGACGTTGGGGCGGCACACGACATATTCGACCGTGTGACGGGCCTACTCACGCGGGGAGTGGAGGAGGTGTTCCCCTGTACACCTCGATCGTGGCGACGACGATCATTTAGCGATCGTACCTGTTGAAGATTTTCCCACACCTGTGGAGGTGGTTGAGGCGGGAGACGTTGGTGCTTCGTCGAGTGCCCGAGGAGTTCGAAGAAGAGGCAAAGCGCCTGTGGATGTTGTTGATCTAAGTGATGAGGATTCTGGCTCAGATAGAAATGAGAAGTGGAGCAAGAAGTACCTCGGGCGATGGGACTTCTCCGGGCGTGAGCTGATTCATGAGCACGATCGCGTGCTCATTGACATGTACCTTCAAGCGGCAAGATTTAGGTAAATGTTTACTTTCGATGTCAATCTCAGTTATCGTACCTAAACACGTAATAATTTTTCTTTTTATGCAGTGATAACGTTTTGTCGTCTGACATGTGCGACGTGGATGCCCAAGGCTTCTACATGCTGCTCTTCCATGATATGCTCAAGTCCAATTGTCTTGACGCATATCTAGATTGCTTGAGGCGAATCTATGCGGACAATGACAATTATCCTCGCGTCTTCGTCTTTCCAAGTTACGTGCAAGACGAGCACTTTAGGAAGGCGCAGAAGTTGAATAGGAAGGCGAAAGTCGAGGTGGATGATATGGAAAGCTTCGTGAATGGATTGTCGAGAAGCAGTCGGAGCTGGTTGGAGCGTCTCACGGAGGATGAATTGCTACGATGCAAGTACATCATCTCTCCTGTTTGCGCACGGGCCCACTGGGCAGTGCTTATTTTTGACGCGTCAACGCAAACCTTCGTCCTTCACGATTCATTGGGCGCGCATGGTGTGCAGTTCGCCGGGAGAGTGTTCGTAAGTAGCTGAAATCCGTTTGTCTATCATTTTTATTTATTTAGTGACATGTTCGGTGTTTGCTATATTTTGCAGGCGGAGTTTCTTTCCGCATATTGGCGTTTCAAGTTCGACATCGTGACGAAGCCGAAGTTGAATAATAAAATGAATCGCCAGCAGAAGGCTGACAGCTTGGATTGCGGGGTTCATGCGGCGTTGACGGTGGAGACGATTATGGTTGACACGCCCGAGTTTGATGAATATCAACGGCAGATTGATATTTCAGCGTATCGAGCCACTATGGCTGCACGGATATTGCGTGACCCGCATAGCTGTACGAATTGATTTGTTTGGGGTAGTTTGGAAGTGTTAATTGTAAGTGGCTTTGTAGGTTTAATGGACTTGGTGTAGTTTGTAGGTTTATGGAACTAAAAGTTTTTGATATTATTGAATGAATTGATTCTCTGTATGAAAACGAAAGTACGTGATGGGTGATTTGACTTGTTACTGACGAAATTATTTTGACCAAATACTCAGCAATATGCGCGGGTCCCCTGATTTTACGTGCGGGTCCCCTGATTTTACGTGTAGGTCCCATGATTTCAAGTTATGGTCCCTTTAGCACGTATCCCACCATATGACTTGATAAAACTTTTTCCATTGTTGAATAATTGATTCTCTGTATGAAACGAAATGTGATGGGTGATTTGACTTGTTACTGAGGAAAATATTTTGACCAAATACTCAGTAATTATTCAATTATTGGTACGACTAAAGAGAAACCCTAAATTGGACAGCGACCCGTTCATATACATACCTATACGGGACACGTCCCATCAGCGCCAAAGCTATAAGCACGGGTCCCCTGAGATGTTTTGGTCCCCTGATTTTACGTGCATTTCCCATGATTTCAAGTTATGGTCCCTTTAGCACGTTACCCACCATATGACTTGATAACAGGGGCGGAGCTAGACAATTATTTGAGGGTGGGCAAAAAATCTAAAACAAAACTAAGACGAAACAATAATACAATATATATTACGAAATGTTTTTTTTTCAAGTTTACATATTAAAATATGACAGCATCCATAACAAACATTAAGAAAATATTTCAAATTCTTTATAAGTACAGACCATTTTTTGTACAGAAAGCATACATTCCACCATCGTACGATCACTTTTGGTGATAATCATGACGATCACCAGCATTGTTTTTCAAGTCGATGGTCAGTGGGTAATTCGCGAGGACAATACGTCGAACTGGGTTCCCGATCCAACTTACCGTTGGCAATCAATCTTGGTCGACGAGGAGTCATGCACGTTAGTGGATCTCACTAACGAGATATTGAATGCATTGTCGTTACGCAACGACAATACCAAACTACGGATAAGCTACATGCCTTGCATAGACTACAATTATGTGCGCCCCATCTACATCGAGAACGATTACGGCGTACGTGCGTACGTTGGAGGTGGTTGCCCACGATCAAGACCACCTCTTCACGGGAACTTGAATTATCCGTCATTGCGTCACCGCCACATCAACCTCATGATAATGATTTCTCTGGTTTCGACGTCGGTCTTATAGCGCATTGCGATACAAACGCCGAAATCCAACCATTTGAGGGTTTTCCCAGCACATCTTACAACCCTCCTTACCAAAGTAATGAAAGCAGTGGCTACGTAGGCGATTACTCCGGAATGTGCGGCCAAGGATATGATAATGAGAACGAGCACGTCGGACGGAACGACGAAAATGGGAACGAGGAAGGTGCCTTAATGCCTGAACGTAATGACGACGATGATGATGACGCACATGACGACGATTTTGACGTCGATGAGCACGACGATGACGCACAGTTCCGGCCGTTTTCCCAAACGTATTTCATGGTTTCTGTGCGTGGCACCTTCAACAAAACGTGAAGACGAGAATGAAGAAGAAAGGTGCTTGTCCAATCTTTTGGCGTGCCGCTACTGCCTACACGAAGAGCGAGTCCGACCATCATTTTAAGCAGCTTGACGGAAAATATGGGGACGTGGCTACCTATCTTAACGAAGTCCCAAAGGAAACGTGGACGCGAGCATATTGCCCTAGATCAAGATACAACATAATGACGACCAACGGATCGGAGTCTATAAATGCAGCTCTACGTAAGGACAGAGAGCTTCCAATTATTGGACTGTTGGGCTCGATTCATCGACTAACATCATCATGGTTCAGTAAGCATCGGCGATCTGCGGAAGCTTAATCGCCTCGAACATGACTAGATTTACGCCGAAGGTAGACTACTTAAGGAACACGTTTGTAGAATAGAATATGCATTTCAATATACCATTTGCGCCAAGCAGCATATGCAACCGCCGACACTTTGAAAAATGCCTTTCCTTATTCAAGAACCGTCGTCTTATCCATCTATTACACTTTTATAATTGCTTTTTGAAGATCTCACAGTGTCTCCTTTGGACTATTATTACACACTTCTATATTAGGCTGCTGCATGCAATGAGTTCTTGTTCTATTCATGTAGGAAGGAAGCAGGTTTGAAAGCATGCTTCCTTTCCTTCATTCACATTTAGACTGCAACAGCGAACTTGCTTCATTCTATTTTCCTGGTGGACTTGACGCGCTTTCTTGCTTTTACGACACTAATTTTCACCAAAAGCTGCTTCTTGTTCTCTACTAAAGCAGGCTGCGAGTTCCAGGCAGTTTCGTGGAGAAGGCATAACTCTTGGTACCGATCGACATCGCCAGCATTGAATGTCTCAATGATGGGAAAAATCCACTCATTCTCTGTCCCATGAAGACTTTTCATCTGCCAATATATTGTTTTGAATAAAAGGAAATGGGAATCTATATATCTACTAATGTCGTCAAAGAAGGTTTCCAAAACGAATAACATAAATAAAAAGAGCAGGAGGATCAAAACTGATCATACTATAGACACAAGTGCATAACCACCCAGCAAGTGATGAAAACCAAGTAAAACTGCATAGAAAAAAGCTTACAATTGGATGCTCAAGGAGCTCGTCAAAGACGTAGATGTCTTCAGCAAGCAATGCTGACAAAGCTAGTTCAAATGCAGCTTCCTAATGAAAGTTTTTTCATAAAAAAAAAGAAGAAAAAGAGCGAGTTAGATTTATCACATGCGAGAACATCCATATCCTTCAACTAAACTGACGAATATCTACTCCATCGATTAATAACAATCAACTGATGAAGTATCTCCATAACCAAGACGACGGAAAATCAGCAAATCATATACCTTTGAGTAAACTTGGACATGATCCAGCGGTATGAACGAGAGATGGAGTAGACTATTTTGGTATTCCACTGAGTACTCTTTCCGCGTCTTATGGAACTTCGATAAAAGCCAATAATACATGCCATATACATATCTATCCACATCAGGCAAACCCGCCAGTTTGGTCTTTCCTTCTTCTAGAATGCTTTTGCATCCTTCTTCTTCTCCCGTGTTAAGTAACGCGAGAGCGAGATGGAACTTCAGATACAGCCTAGCCTCTTCTGCGCGTAGTTCGGTGTTGTTTGGGAGCTTTCCAATAACTCCTCGAAGAAAGTTAGCATCACTTGAATCTGTCTGCTGGTTTGCAGCCATGGCAGAAAGTGTTGGAATTATTTAGATCCATTCCCGTTATTGTTGGCCTACAGAAATAATTAGTTGGGATATTTTGATCCTTAATAATTTATTATTTATTGCCCGGTTATTAAGCTTTGATGGACGGACTAATAACCATTACACTTATTGGGCCGGTCCCGTCTCTTGCTCTACATAATTAATTAAAACCGGACTCCCTAGTGACTCTATATATAAGCTATTATATGAGCCTTTCAAAACATACTCAACAACACACATACGCACACACACTATAGCGTATATTACAAACGTTCATAATGATCGAACGGTGCGCTGTCATTATAACGTGGGAGCTCTAACAGAAGTACACGGTATCCATCAACCTCTGTAGAGCGAAAGAGGCGAAGATCGCGTCCTGACGGTCATCAACGATGTCTGCGATCAACACAGGTAATTCGTTAGTATAAACTCATTTCGATCATGTGTCAGATAAGTTCCGCACACATAGCCGTAATCTCGCTTACGAAAACGAGATTACCTTACGACGCTATGCTTAAGGATCTAACGGTTACGTTAGTAACTCGAGTATGGGATCGAGATTACGTAACAGCTATTGTGACCGTGATCCATCAAAACTACATTTGGTATCAGAGCCAAGTTTATTTGATGCATGGATCGAATGAGTTTTGTAATTACCTTTAAGATCGACGTAGTCGCATGAGGATATCGCCTTGTTCGTCGTAGTATGATGTCTCTTATGGTTACCTCATCGGATCATCTCACGATGTTCCGGTTGATGGTGGATCTAAGACCATTAGCAATGTTGGTGAGAATTTATGAGATGTCTCTGCATTTTTCATCGGTCGACTCTTCACGAACTTCGAGCGATTGCGATGATACGTAGCTTATGATCATGATAATACACATACTTTTATAATGAATATCATGAACATCAACTACGTAAGATCTATGTAGCTTCACTGATGTTGTTAAGAAGTGTGCGATCTTACTTCCCACTTCAAAAGGTGTATGATGATGATGCACATAGCTTAAGCTTGTAATGATCATGAAGCTCTACATGCAAAAACCCGTGTGACCTAGTGAGAAGTCGTTTCTGTACTGAAACATGAATCTCCTACCCGACACTCTTCACGTTACTATAGCTATTATTGTTTAATTCATCATGATGGGAAGATGATTGCAAAGTGAGATTCAATTATTACATGGCTAAGAGATAGTGCGCCACAATATAATGAAAAGATGCTATGATGCGTGTATGATCATGTGACTTTTAGGTTCTTACAATAAAGACAAGACCTTAAGTAATATTTCCATGTAGCCAAAGTCACTAATAAATTTATTGCATGGCTAAGATATGTCCTATGCACTAAGTAGTAGTGTCTCATTATTAATATTTTTTTCCAAAGTCATGACCCACTATTGGAATCTTATGTGCATGCAAGATTGATAATTGTTAATACACGATAAAAGCTAGACAAACTAATGGAATGGTCCACACGCTTATGGTGTTGTCAATATGTAATTATATGTCTTTATCATTTGATCCGTATATACTAAATAATGTCTAGTATATAAATCTCTTATAGGCATTAACGTGACAACACTATATTATGTATATACTAATGAAATTGCGCATTAAATCTAAGCGCAAAATATATACATCATTAACGCCAGGTGGTTCTTATTTATTCTTCTGGTATATCGGCCTAACGGAAGATTGCCAATTGAATAGATAAGAAATATGAAACCACACTTATGTTTATATTCATTGAATCAAGCCATATTAAGCTAACAAAAATTTTGGCGATTCATAAAAATGAATTTATTTAATTATAGTTTGGATTCATCTTCTGCCCAACGTGATGTGAATTTAAATTATAATTAATGCTAAAGTTAACGGAGAAATGAATGTGCTTTTTATTATAATCGGCCCAACGGAAGGTTATAATAATATGCTATTTCTTAAAGGAAATTTATGATTATTTTCCATACTTTAGCACTTATGTTTAAAGGAGAAAAGCTTATTTATATTTTTGTAAGCGGCCCAACGGAAGTTTGCATTTATATTTCTTTTCTCAATGGAAAGCTTATGTATTTACTTTCCTAAATTAAAGTGTACTTCTTTAAGTGGTTGAGTTCAAAATTAAGATTTGTGCTTTTCCTGATGAGCTTAGTTGATTTTGTGATTACAGCCACGGTTATGAGCCAAATTGCATCAATTGAAACGCTGACGGGTAGCAACTTCAAGAAATGGAAAGAACAAGTTCTCCTCGTCCTTGGAATTATGGACCTTGATTATGCCTTGTGGACTGAAATGCCTAACCCACTTACAGACGACAGCACTAATAAAGAGCGGCCTGCTTATGAAAAGTGGGAAAGGTCTAACCGTTTATCACTAATGGCTATGAAACGTACCATATCTTCGGGCATACGAGGAGGCGTTCCTGATTCTGATAATGCCAAAACCTTCATCGGCTTAATTGAGGAGCAATTTCAAAGTTCTTCCAAAGCTCTTGCTACTACACTAATCACCAAAATGGTTACTCTTAAATATAACGGCGTTGGTGTGTTCGTGGGCACATTCTCAAAATGAATGACATGGCCAATCAGCTTAAGGCTATGGATATGGAGATCTCTGAGGGTTTTCTCGTTCATTTCATTATGACATCTCTCCCTTCTGCGTTTGGTCCATTTAAGATCAATTATAATACCCAGAAGGAGAAATGGAAAATGAGCGAACTGATCAGTATGTGTGATCAGGAAGAAGAAAGACTTAAAGCGGAGGCTCCTGAACGTGCCTATTTCACTACTCAAGGTCAGGGCAAGAAACGTAAATGGCAGGGTAAAAGAAGCAGCAGGTAAAGAAAATTAATGATGTGAACAAGGCTGGTCCTTCGGGCTTAAAGTCTCGCAGATGTAAGTTTTGCCGCGAGACTAATCATGTTCAGAAGGAATGTCCAAAATTCAAAGAGTTGTTGGCTAAGAAGGGTAAAATATTTAATTACGTTTGTTATGAATCTTTCCTTGCTAATGTTTCTACTGATACATGGTAGATTGACCTGGTGCTTCTATGCATATAACTTGTTCATTGCAGGGATTCCGTTCCGTGAGGAAGCTAAATAAAGGAGAACGCAACATTGTGGTTGGAAATGGAAATAATGTTCCGATTGAAGCCGTAGGAACTCTCCGATTAATTTTGGAGAGTGGTTTCATTTTGGACTTGTTTAATACTGCTTATGTACCCAGTATCACGAGAAACCTTATTTCTGTATCTCAACTTGACGCTTATGGCTTCTCGTTTAAGTTTGAGAATAAAGGTTTTACCATTTCATTAAATTCTCACATTGTTGGCTCCGGAAATTTGGAGGGAAACCTCTATAAATTACGTTTAAATGCTTCTTCCGCTTATTAACGGAATCCGCATATGAAATTAGTACAAGTCAAACCAGTGGCAAAAGAAAAATAATCGATGAGAATTCTGCGATATTGTGGCATGAACGTTTAGGCCATATATCTCGAGACAGAATGGAACGTCTCATTAAAGATGGAATTCTTCATCAATTAGATTTCTCTAATTTCGACACCTGTATTAAGTGTATTAAGGAAAATTTACACAAGGAAATAAACGTAGCGCCACCAGAAGTAATGGACTATTAGAACTGATTCACACAGATATCAGTAGTCCATATACTGCTGGAATTAATGGCCACCGATACTTCATTACGTTTATTGATGACCACTCTCGTTATGGATATATTTATCTCCTTCATGAAAAATCCGAAGCGCTCCAGGTTTTCAAGACTTATTATAAAGCCGAAGTCGAAAACCAACTCGATTGCAAAATCAAAGTTGTGAGATCTGTTAGAGGAGGAGAATATTACGGAAAATTCTCTGACTCAGGTCACAACCCTGGAGCTTTTGCCTTGTTCTTACAAGAGTGCGGCATAGTCCATCAGGTTTCCATGCCTGGGACGCCTCACCAGAATGGTGTTGCTGAAAGGCGAAACCGTACCCTTATGGATATGGTACGGAGAATGATATGCCAAACATCTTTACCTAAATATCTTTGGGTTGAGGCACTTAAAACAGCCATGCATATACTTAATCGGGTCCCTACTAAAGCAACGCCTAAAACACCTTATGAACTATGGACGAATAGGAAACCGAGTATTCACTATTTGCATGTATGGGGCTGTCCTGTTGAAGCTAAAATTTTCAACCCAAACTTACGAAAGCTTGATTCAAAACCATAAGTTGCTATTTTATCGGTTACCCAGAACGATCTAAGGGTTTTCGATTTTATTGCCCAACTCATACCACAAGAATTGTCGAAACTCGACATGCAATATTTTTAGAAAACGTCGGTACTTGTGATCATAGCATATCTCATAAAATAACTCTTGAAGAGGAACCTAAATCATTAAATGTTCCCATTATGTCAAGAGATGTAGCAATCCCTGAATCTGTGGGAGGATCGCTAAATAATGAGAATATGCCTAATATATCATATCACGATAATGAACCTTCTCCATCAGTTGTTCCAGAACCATCTTCACGGAGGTCTGAACGGGTGAGAAGCCGAATTTTCATGATGATTATGTCTACTTAGATGACTGTGATAATTCTATTGGGAATGATACTGCGTCATTTGATGATGCTATGACGCGCGACCAAAGAACTCAATGGCTTGAAGCCATGAAAGAAGAGTTAAACTCAATGAAGTTAAATGACGTTTGGGACCTTGTAGACTTACCCAAAGGATTCAAACCGATAGGTTGTAAATGGGTATTCAAAACAAATGAATCCTCAAGGTGATGTCGAACGATACATGGCCCGATTGATCGCTAAAGGGTTTTACGCAAAGAGAAGTATTGATTATAGTGAAACTTCTCTCCCGTTTCTAAAAAGGATTCATTCCGCATTGTTATGGCCCTTGTAGCTCATTATGATTTAGAGTTGTATCAAATGGGTGTTAAAACAGCATTCCTGAACGGTGACTTGCATGAGAATGTTTATATGATGCAACCAGAAGGTTTTCTGGTTGAGGGCAAGGAACACATGGTATGCAAGCTTAAGAAGTCCATTTATGGTCTTAAATAGTCATCTCGACAGTGGTATTTAAAATTTTTAAAGGTGATCAGTGAATTCGATTCAAAGAAAATTTGGTCGACCAGTGCATATTTATGAAAATATGTGGGAGCAAATTTATCATCCTTGTACTTTATGTGGATGACATATTACTTGCCTGTAATGATTTAGGCATGTTACACGAAACTAAAGATTTTTATCGAGTAAATTCGATATGAGAGATCTTGGTGAAGCCTCTTATGTTATTGGCATAGAAATTCACCGTGATCGAACTCGTGGCATGTTAGGCCTTTCTCATAAAGCTTATATTGAAAAGGTCCTTAAAAGATACAACATGCATAATTGCTCTTCCACAGTTGCACCGGTCTCTAAAGGCGAAAAATTCAGTTTATCACAGTGTCCCAAGACCCAATCGACGCTAGCAGAAATGGACAAAATCCCTTATGCCTCTGCTGTTGGGAGCCTTATGTATGCTCAAGTCTGTACGCGCCCAGATATCGCCTATATTGTTGGCATGCTTGGACGATACCAGATTAACCAGGGAATGAATCACTGGAAGAATGCCAAAAAGGTTATGCGATACTTACAGGGTACCAAAGATTATATGCTCGTTATAGAAAATCAGATACTCTTGAGGCTATTGGGTACTCTGATTCCGATTATGCGGGGTGCGTTGACACCAGAAAATCAACGTCTGGATACGTATTTATGTTATCTGGTGCACCCGTTTCATGGAAAAGCACAAAGCAAACGATTACAGCTTCTTCTACCATGGAAGCAGAGTTCGTTGCATGTTATGAAGCATCATGTCACGCGATCTGGATTAGGAACTTCATATGGGCTTCAAGTCATGAACTCAATACCAAACCACTCAAAATTTACTGCGATAATCAGGCTGCAGTATTCTTTTCTAAGAACAAGTCAAGTAGTGCTTCAAAGCACATTGATATTAAGTATCTTGTTGTGAAAGAAAGGATCCAAAATGAGTTAATATCCATTGAGCACATCAGTACTAGTGCTATGGTAGCTGACACATTGACGAAAGTTTTACCTCCTAAGGTGTTTCGCGAGCACGTATGTAACTTGGAACTTTATGCGAATTTTGATTTGGAGAGGTCATTAGTTTGAATGGATATTAATTTTGTGATCACATTATGTAATGATATGGATCCTACTTATGTTTGACGATGTGATTTATAGCTTATAAACTGTACACTAATGTTAAGCATTATTGATCGACACGTGGTGTGTGAATGAAAAGTGCGACAAGTAATAATTAAAACGAATACCTAATTACTATCACCGACGTGCGATAGGCAGTGGACCTATCGTTTGTAGTGCAGTGAAGTGAGTAAACGAGTATCGAACACAAGGAATAAATCAAGTACTAGTAGTGACCTATCCACTCCATATTTAGCCTAAACAAAATACGCAGATTGTTTTATGACTTAACCTAACAGATTACTTCTAACTCAACTAGAGATTCAAATAACACGCTTAAAACTGATACGAAGCTTCAGATAATAAAGATGTGCTCGGATTCGAATCCCGCTAGGTGTTATCGACTAAGACAATAAAATCGTTCCTACGTGATCTTGACTAGATTGCAGTAAATTATCCTACCCGCTCGCGAGTTTGCTGTCGCCCTAAACGCTCGCGGGGATCTAAGATTCAGTAACTACTAACGGCGAGGATCGAGTATTTGCTTTCGCCCTATACTCGATTCCTATCTTCTACGAACGGCCTAAACGTTGTTTAGCTGTCGCCCTAAACGTTTTCCCACACGATCACTTTAACACATAGACATATTAAAGCGACGAAACATATTCATAGAACGATAAATAGTCAAAAACACAAAGTCACGATAATATACGTCTTAAATGCGACTAATCCTAGAGTTCATCTAATCCCAAACACAAACGGGATTTAGCTACGCATAATAGACGAGAGAACAACGAGGGAATTAGAGAACAGAGAAGGAAGATTCATGATCTTGAATACTGGCGAATTATCGATGCTTGCTTGATAAATCTTCGTTCTCTGATCAATTGGGCGTGATTGCATCGTTACTCCGTCTCTTTGCGCTACGGGATGTAATTCCTTGTTCTTTTCGCCCTAAATTCGTCCCTAGATGATTTGGATTTGATCTCTGGTCGGTTCTGTCTTTTTTGGGGTCGAATTTGGGCTTTTTATACTGATTCCCGTGTCGGTCACGGCCTGGGACATGGGCCGTCACGGCCGTGACCAACATCGCCCGCGTCTCGCCTTTTCTGCCCAAGGTCACGGCAAGTGCGTCGCCGGTCACGGCCGTGAGCATCATCAGTCGGCTTCTCTGCCCTCGTCACGGCCACGTGCATTGCACGTCACGGCCGTGACCATCATCAGCGCTCCTCTCTGCCCGTGGTCACGGCCACGTGCATTGCAGGTCACGGCCGTGACCGACGTTCGTCTTCTCGCTGTCCCTCGTCACGGCCGTGACGCGTATGCGTCTGGCCGTGACCGAGGGCAGCGTTGCCCTTTTTTGCGCCGTTTTGCCTCGTTTTCGCTCCTTTTCGCCCGAGACTCGTCCTAAGCTCCTTCAACAATAAAACAAGTGTAAATATATCGAACAAATGCATAATTTATTTGCTAAAGCTCTATTATACCCCGAATAAATACTACGATAAACGCATTGAAAATGCGTTATCAATTATTATATAATATCACGTCGAGGACCACTTATGTTATGGGCCTAATGTCGAAGATGTCGAGTTTGTGACTTAGGAACGAATCTATTGTGTGACTGTTTAGATTCGACCTATATCCGATTTGATGTTTAGATATGTGGTCATTATAAGGATATAATTTGTCGACATAATCCCATTACGAAAAATTAATTAATTATGTTCTTTGGCCAAGTGGGAGAATGTTGGAATTATTTAGATCCATTCCCGTTATTGTTGGCCTACAGAAATAATTAGTTGGGATTTTGATCCTTAATAATTTATTATTTATTGCCCGGTTATTAAGCTTTGATGGACGACTAATAACCATTACACTTATTGGGCCGGTCCCGTCTCTTGCTCTACATAATTAATTAAAACCGGACTCCCTAGTGACTCTATATATAGGCTATCATATGAGCCTTTCAAAACATACTTAACAACACACATACGCACACACACTATAGCGTATATTACAAACGTTCATAACGATCGAACGGTACGCTGTCATTATAACGTGGGAGCTCTAACAGAAGTACACGGTATCCATCAACCTCTGTAGAGCGAAAGAGGTGAAGATCGCTCCTGACGGTCATCAACGATGTCTGCGATCAACACAGGTAATTCGTTAGTATTAACTCATTTCGATCATGTGTCAGATAAGTTCCGCACACATAGCCGTAATCTCGCTTACGAAAACGAGATTACCTTACGACGCTATGCTTAAGGATCTAACGGTTTACGTTAGTAACTCGAGTATGGGATCGAGATTACGTAACGGCTATCGTGACCGTGATCCATCAAAACTAACAGAAAGTTCCACAAAGACGAATATATCTATCTTTGTCGACAAATAGTTATGAAATTCACGTAGAGATCCATCAGGGAATCTGCTCTCTGAAAGAAGCAAAGAAAAAGGAATAGTGTAGATATTAATGATCACCAAAATATATGCCACGAACCATCTCAGTAAAGAATATTTGGATGCATGCGTCACTTCATAAATCAATAATACGGGACACCAAATAATAGCAAGTGTGCGCATTGCCGCCTGGCAGAATTGTTAAACGGCATTAGAAAATATACTTATCTCACGACCATCAGACTGCTACTAAAGAATTCACTGACATACCAAAGTCCTTTACAACACAGCATAAAAAAAAGACTTGACACATAAGGTAATTAACACCTGAAAGCCACGGAAACTCTCAACGCCCAAACCTCAAAGCAAAAGTTAATACATATCTAATAATAGTCACCTGAAAGAAGGAGAGTCTCATAAAACGCGCTTGCCCGAGAGCGCAAGCCATGAACTTCTCCAACAAAGCCCGCAAGCTCGTTGTACCACTAGCTATTAAAATGTGTATCTCGCACATAATGTTCAAGTAACTTACAGCTATCGATGGATCAATCTCAGTACTGCTGTCACGTGTTATTTCCCCTTCATCTAGTTGATTTTGCTTTCTTCTCTAACATTTAGTTTCAGCAACGAGAGAGCATGATGGATTCTGACCCTATCACTATGCTCATCACCATGTGATTCACTGGTGTCCGAGACTACAGCAACAACTCGCTCAATAAACTTCATACCCTTGTCTACGTCTTTGTACCGGTAAAGAACTATCGAAGAAAGACGAGTAAACTCCAAAGACTAATCTTCCTCTGCAATTTAGTTATGAAGTTTCGTAGAGCTCTACCAGCGGATCTTCTAGTACTCTCTGAGAGAATAAGAAATGAAGAGCGGATATGAGAGGTATTTGAGACGCATTCAATTTAATATAAAGAATCAAGAAAATGTGGACCCAGATAATAGGAAGTGCAATGATCTGATAGAACTGTTTAATCAATACCTCACAGCCAAGGGTTCTCGCAACGTCTTGAGCTCCTGCGCAAGTTCAACCAAGATTCACACTGGTAAAGATTCGCCAGCTTGGAATAGTTATATGATAGCAACATATGCATATTGCGCATAGAATCCAAGTAATGTAGAGACGAATCCATCTAGAGACCTTAATATGCCTATGAAATCTTCAACTCGAAAGACACCTTCACAGACCCAACAAGCGCAACCAAAACAAATTTCATCATCACGCAATCAACTTTAATTCTCAGGAAAGCCCTAAATCAAGACTCTTCAATTGGAGCTCTCAAGATCACGTGGCTACTGTAAAACCCTAATCTCTTGGATATGGAGCTAAGGGGAATTGTTAAAATGCAAATCTGCTTCATGTTTCTAAACCTTGTGTGCGCCGTGCTGGCGGGAGATTGGAAGTCTCTTGAACAGTGATAGTCCACTATTTAAATGTTACTATTTGGGTCGAATTTGTCATTTTACTTAATTATTCAATTCGATTGAAAAAATAAGTTATCGGTTATATATCATCGAGATTAGTTTTTAATTTGATACTGAAATTAAATAACCTTTAATTTCAGGGACCAAAATAGTACAAAGTCGACTACCTTAATATGTAGGTAGAGGTGTCAAACGTGCCCCGTCGGGACGGCTGTAATACTAAGGCCCGCCATGGAGTGGGCTTGAGCGGACATGCCCGCGCAGGTCGCGGGCTTTGGTGGGGCGGGCCCGGCGGCCACGGGCAGGCCTGCCAAAAATAAATTTATATATATCATAAAATTTATAAATAAACTATATTGATTTTTATATTTTGTGAGCTATGATTTGTAGGGGTGTTCAAACTTCGGATAAAACCGAAAAACCGGCCGAACCGAAATTTTCGGTTTTTCGGTTCGGTTAATTCGGTTTTCGGTCGGTTTCGGTTTTATGTTTAGTAAATTTCGGTTATTCGGTTCGGTTTTCAGTTTTCAATAAGATAAACCGAAATAAGCGAAATAACCGAATTATATATAAATATATATATATATATATATTACTATTGTGTAAATGGGCCAATTGATGTGACAAATATAAAAAGAGCCCATTTATAGTGATATTTAAGCCCATTAAATAACTATATTTCTTCATATAAACTAATAAAATTTTAAATATCAGTTCTACACCAGAAGACTTAGTCGATTGAGAACACAAACCAAATTTCTGTTGTTCAATATTTGGTTCCCTTTTGTTTTATTACTTGCTTTCTCGTTGTGTTTTGGTCGATCATTTTAATAGGTTCATCTGATCTTGTGTTCATTATATTGCCAAATGCTTAAATGATTTCTATTTCTGCTGCAATGAATTTGCATTCTTTTGTTGCAAGCTTGTGTTTATTTAATGTTACATCACAAACGTCTCTATGTATTTTGGCATGGATTCCATACAGGTTCTGTTTTTCACTGCAATATTTCAGACAATGATCTTATATATAATTCTTATTGAATGGAAGGCTTTAACCGAAAACCAAACCGAAAAGACCGAACCGAATAGTGAAAAAAACGAACCGAACCAACTAAAATGGTTTGGATATCGGATTAAGACTATGTAAAACCGAACCGAAAAAACCGAACCGAATTTTTACTAAACCGGACCGAACCGGCCGTTGAACACCCCTAATGATTTGTACTTTAATAACATAAATAACTTAATATTAAAAAGTTGATTAAATTACATATATTTTCCAACTTGAATATTTTTTTTCCTATATTTTATTTTTTTTTCCTTATTTTTAATTTTTTTTTTAAAAAGGGCGGGTAAGGGTCGGCCCGCCCCACCGTCCCTTTTTGACAGGTCTATATGTAGGGTGTCAACGGGGCGGGTCTAAACCGGATTCGACAGGAACCTGAGACCCGCCCCGATTAATTTATGTTGGACCAAATACAGCCCGCCCCACCTAAAGTCTCGACCCTCCCTCCCCACTCCAAACCCCCCATGAATCGTCGAACCTGCCAGACCCCAATTTATGTTAATTTTTTGAAATTTTTCTTTAAATCTAAAGGTATTACATATTTTGAAATATTTAGTGATTGAAGCCATGATCTCCACTTTGTTAAACTACTTATCCATTGAAACATATAACTTTTTAATATATTTATAATAAATTTAAATAGAACACAAATTTTGTATACAATATATACCGGGGCGGGTTAGAAAACCCGGTCGGGACCCGATTGGATTGAGACTAACCCGGCCCGATATTCGAATATTTGGAAAATAAGCCGACTCTGCCATGCCTATTAAAATGTCTATATATAGTAGAACCTTAATTCCCAAGTCGTGTGAGAGAGAGCAAAGGTCGACAATTTTCATCATCAACCATGATTAGTCGATCATCGAACGTCGTCCTTGGAAGAATCAAGGGCACCAAAGGGATCGCGACGGTAAGCCTAGGGAGACTTTTGAGTTATCTTTTGATCAGAAGAATACGGTGGAATTCAAAGCCGCTTCCACTTACGGTGATCGTTGCCGCAATTCCGATCGAGTCCGCCACCGTGACGGGTCCCGTAATAGGGATCGAGACTCTGAACGCCTAAATTGGCGCGATTATGATTCATCGAAATCGCGAGGAGGATCAAAAGTTTCGTGAAAATGCTCGTTTGGAGCAATTAGCTGAGAGCGAGCGAGAAGTCGAGCTTGCCGCCATTAGGGAGCAGTACTTAGGGTCGAAGGAACTTAAAAACGCTCCATCAAGCCTAGCGAGAAGTCTAGGGTTCACTTCGGCTGGAAGGACACGGAGGATACTTCTCGAGATATGAATCCTCTGTACCACGAGGCTCGACCATTATTCGGACGTGGTTTTTTTGCGCGTATGGACCGAAGGGAGCAAAAGAAGCTAGCGGCTAAGAATGAGAAAGATATTAGGGACGAGATTCGGAAAATGGATGGCATTGAGGAGGCAAGGGAAGAAGCCGTTTGCGCAGAGGAGAAAGGAGCGAGCTGCAGACTTGTACGACACAGTCGATATGAGAGTTGATGGGCATTGGTCTGAGAAGAAGTTAGGGGAGATGACTGATAGGGATTGGAGGATCTTTAGAGAAGATTTCAATATTTCTTACAAGGGTTCACGAAAGCCCAGGGCAATGAGGAGCTGGGCCGAGAGCAAGCTAAGTAGTGAGTTGATGAAGGCTGTGGAGAGGGCAGGATATAAGACGCCTTCTCCTATTCAGATGGCTTCCATACCATTGGCTTTGCAACAACGAGATGTGATTGGCGTTGCAGAGACGGGGACAGGTAAAACAGCTGCATTCGTGCTTCCCATGTTGATGCATATCACAGATTGCCACGTATTATACAGGAGAACGAAGCTGAGGGACCTTACGCGGTGGTTTATGGCTCCCACAAGGGAGCTCGCTCAGCAGATCGAGGACGAGACAGTGAAGTTTGCACGTATCTGGGGATTAAGGTTGTCTCTATCGTCGGTGGGCAATCTATAGAGGAGCAAGGTTTTAAACTCGGTCAGGGCTGTGAGGTTGTGATTGCAACCCCTGGCAGGCTTCTTGATTGCTTGGAAAGGGCGGTATGCCGTATTGAATCAGTGTAAATATGTGGTTCTCGACGAGGCAGATCGTATGATCGATATGGGTTTTGAGCCTCAGATCGTTGCTGTTTTAGAGGTGATGCCTGCTAGCAATATGAAGCCTGAGAACGAGGACGAGGAACTCGATGAGAAGAAGATTTACAGAACCACGCATATGTTCAGTGCTACGATGCCACCTGCCGTGGAGAGGCTGGCGAGGAAGTACCTGAAAACCGACCGTTGTCACTGTAGGCACGGCTGGTAAGGCCACTGATTTGATCCCCAAAACGTGATTATGGTGAAGGAGAACGATAAGATGGATAGGCTGAGGAGGGTTTTAGACGACCTCGGCGACGACAAGACTGCTATCGTCTTTGTCAACACGAGGAGGGTTGCTGACAACGTTGCCAATAATTTGGACAAGAGGGCTATCGCGTGACAGAATTGCGCGGCGGGAGGTCCCAGGAACAGAGAGAGATGAGCCTCGAGGGTTTTAGGACGAAGAGATACAACGTTTTGGTTGCGACCGATGTAGTTGGGCGCGGGATTGACATACCTGACGTGCCCACGTGATTAATTATGACATGCCTGGTAGTATCGAAGCTTACACTCATCGTATAGGCAGGACGGCCGGGCTGGGAAGAGGGGCGTGGCTACAACTTTCCTAACCCTTGATGACACCAACGTCTTCTATGACCTTATAGCAGATGCTGATTCAGTGCAAGAGCGTTGTTCCCTTTGAGCTGGCTAGGCACGAAGCTTCTAAGTCAAGCCCGCCAGCACACATGATGATCGGCTGCCAAGGCGTAATGGTACTGTTTATGCTCGTTGATCGATCTCTTCTGTCTTGATGTGGAGTGTGTGTTATTTGATTCTGATCTGATTATTTTGGTATATGTCCTTTCTCACTCAGTATTGCTTCAAGTTTACTACTATGATTGTGCTGCTCACTTGTATATATGTCCTTTGAAAAGTTTTTGTTCTGAATATCATATTGCGAAACTAGTTAACTGTGAGTTCACTCATTTTTTTCTCCAGTGAGAATGATCATAAAATGGTTCAAGGCATATACAGTAGTATTACTTGCAGCAAAAGTATCAGAAGAGCAACATAGTATCGTCCGTCTGAAGCCGAGAGCCATTGTTCGGCTCTGAGTCGTTTTCTTGAGCCTTTTTATGTGGGCCAAGACCGAGATTTTCGACCGTTTTCTGAAATTTAAAAGAAAAAAAGTGGTGCTTTAATTTCTTACCCAAACAAAAACAACACGAAAACGCAAGCGTAGTTTTGCGCTCACTCTTGTTAGAGATTGTGGCTCGAGTCATGGCTAGAAACTCTTCCCAGCTTATTTTCCTCAGCTCGTTCTTTTCCTCCTCCGTTAACTCGAAGTTGGGCTCTCTCCCGCACTTGAATGCAGCCCTGAAAAAAAAAAAGAAGACCCGCAAATTAATTTCTTCAAATTTCGAGTGAGAAAGTGCTAAATTTCGAAGATTATTAAAACAAAGTTACCTATCGTAGAGGCGAGCAGCTTCTTCCTGGGAACCTACTGTTTCCCAAATGGATTTGCTTCTTATCTACTTTAATGGCCGCCTGCCACTTCATGTTCTTGTAATAAAACGCCCCTCATAACGCAAGGTTCTTGATTCTCGACCTGCTTTCTTCTGTGCCTCTTTCTTCGTTTTACCTCTACGTAATAATCGAATAAACATATGGGCTCGGAAATAAGAATTCCTTTTTTATTGCGGAAGAGCAAATGAAAAGGAAATTACCAGAGAGTGATGGCGAACGAAGGTGTGATCTTCTGCGCCGAATTATTAGATCCATCGCCCAACGTCGTAAGATTAATGTCCTGCACGGTAAGCTTTCTTAAAACATCTCAGAAACTCAACTCAATTGTGTTCATTACATGGAACTAACTGCAAGAAAATAATAAATGGAGCTTTATTTAGTACCTCTTTTGCATCGTTGAGCGGCGATAAGGGACGAGCTGCGATGGCGGGCTTTGCGCTTTCGCTCGACGCCTTGTTTTGAACGCCCGAGCACAGCCCTAAGAGCCTACGCCTTCGAATGCTCACCATCGTCGCTTTTCGATTTATATATATTCCTATAAAAAATGACCAAGAACCATTAAAGAGCTTGCTAAGATTTTTCAAAAAAAAAAAAATATCAATTATATCCCTTTTTAATTGCATAACAGATTGGTATGTTGATTTGATTATCACCGACAGAAAAGAAGGTTGTCCAAAAACCCTCAAAACAGAGATGAAGAAAGCCAACAAGTCAACGCTCGTAAGTCGTAACCTACCACCTTGTCCCCAAATAAACAAGAAAGATAAATTTTTCAAGGAAATAAAGCTCCATTAATAAGGAGCAAAAGCTAAACAAGTCGAGAAAACCATCTTCAAAATCAGACAAAGTCTCAGCACAAAACAGATCTCAGACTCAAAACCTACGTAACCAATTGACCCGACCCGACCCGCAAGTCAACCTTTTTCCAGACAAGACAACAACCCACATATGTTTATGTGTAGAGAAACTCAGATTCAGCAAAAAGACGCATCCTTTAACTATGTTGGGAGATAACAACTTGTAAGAAACGGACAAGAGAATACCTGAGAAGGGCTGTTCTTCTTCGGTATGTGTGGATTAGAAAAGGGAAGGTGGTGACAGTGTAGATAGAGATAGAGTGAGTTTGATTTTGAGTATAATATTACGGATCAAGAATTAGTTGGTTGCTGTTTTTAACTCATGCATCTACCACCACCTTTCGTATTTCTCCAATTTCCTTTTTTTTTTCTCACTACATCCGATTTTATTGATGACGATGCTGTTCAATTGGGTAAGGTGGAGCGAGAGAGAGAGAGAGATGTTGAATAAATTGTAAAAGAAGAGTGGCATACATTGCTTCAAGAACCCAAGGCCCAAGTGTTGTTTTCTCAAGCTAAATAATTAGGTGAAATGGACAATACTGCCCTTCGGGGAACTTGCATCTATTGAAGTGTTTCATTGGAGAATGGAGAATTAGGTTTGAGGTGTTATCGTGATAAAAGATGAAACAAGTAATTCGATATCGTCGGGGTATTTCAGTAATTTGGTGTTTCGAGTCTCCACGGTTTTTTTTTTCTCGCTCGTGGAGAGTTGATCTAGTGATTAAGCTAGAATTTCATCTGAGCCGGTCCAAATTTAAATGATAAACATAAGTGGGTCATAATTGAAATAAAACATTTGAGTGGTCCTTTTACTAATATTAGTTCAATTGTTTCCTATGCCTTGCCATCACCCTATGGGAAACCACACAGAAAAGAAACGCAAAATAAAATGAAAGTTTATAAATCATATACTGTAACGTACTTGTATGGGGGAGAAAACAAGGGGGACGATATATCCAAAGAATTGAACAATAATCTCCGTTGTAAATCAATAATAGTAGTAGTAATATTCATTGTATCTCAAAGCATGCACGTGTCTTGCGTGCGTATAATATTTGTTACACGATTTTACAAGAATATGATCATATACAATGTGTGGCATAGAACGTATTTTATGATGGGAATATCACAAGGGCAATAGCGTCCATGTCACAGAAATTTGGTATGGGCCATGTATTTATTATTTTACAGGATATGTTAAGATATTATAATTTTACAAAAGGGAAGTTTGGCCGCTTATCAATGTATGTTTATGTAATATTCCAGAAATATTATATATATGATTTATATATATTATATACTTAATTAATAGTTATAGTTGGTAGCAGATGGAAAATATTAAAACCGTCTTGGAGATCACGCCTGCCATTACATACCTTATAAGCTACTTGGCTCCTCTAGATAATGACTTCGTCAACTAATTCTTCTTCATATTATTAATCATTATTATTCTATTATTGTTACTTATGATTTATTATAACTAGACTATTGAATAAACTAGACTATTGAAATGCTTTTCCTGAAATTACGGCGGATTATTTTCGGTCCAAACTAAATTTCATTTGTGAATGAATCTGAGTGACCTAAGACGTTTCACATATTTGAGTTTCAGATGTAAATATAACTATATTTATATGCATTTGTGTGTGTGATTTTTTGCAGACCTAAATAAATGAAAAATAAACATGCAGCAAACGGCAAAAAAATATTGGGACGTTTCTATATCAGCCATCGTAACTTCCCTTTTTAGTTCAGGCATTCTTCACGTTAAATATAATTTTAAAGACCAAGTTTAAATAAATTCAAAGTAAAGACATAAACAATGATTTGACGAAAATGCCTTTTGTAGGTGTTATATAAAGAGGTATGAATTGCTATTATTATTTTACCAGATGTATTCAAATGGTATCAATCGAAAAAAACTTTCAATAATCGATTTGCCCTAAATTTCCACATACTGGAGACACAAATCAATTTTGATGTGTACTCGACGATATCATGATATTTTACGTCGTAAGATTTAAGATCTGTGAGGAATAATTTCTAGAATTTTCATTTACGCAAATAAAATAAAATCGAGCATGTTTCTGGTCGAAATTAAAGCTAATATGCATAAATTCGAGAGACCCACAGCTTGGAATTACGTCACGCCTTAGTGGAGACTCAATCGTTCGTCCCTCAAGATTAACGAACTGAAAGTGAAATCGCCAGAAAAATAGTTTAAATGAGTGTTCGTTACGTGGTATCAGAAAGGCGTAACTGGTATATTCCATAAGATTCGGTACAATAGAGGACGTAAAGTGGTATATTACGAAAAGAAGCAACATTACTTGAACTGGTACGGGATATTACTTATTCTAATTTGGTATTACTTTTATATGATGAGGTACTAAGACAGCGTAAAGTGGTATAACCTACCATAAGAAGTGGTTTCAGATGTTCTGCAAATGATATCAATGGACAAAACTATTTCAACGATCGATCTGCCGTAAACTTTTCGAGCAAACTGGGCACAAATCAATTTGATGTGTACTCGACGATCTCAATGATATTTAACTTCGTCAAATTTAAGATCCGTATGGAATAATTTCTAGAAATTA
>JAPQWV010001297.1:0-98737 GCA_027422505.1 Craterostigma plantagineum
ATCTGAGGACCTAACAGCTGTAACATCATATAACTTTGTTTCCAAATTGGGACTTACAAGATAATAGTTTCGAAAATCTCTTTTCGAAAGTCTCATATTTTCATTTCTAAATGTTTTTATTTAATTCAGACCTTTGTTCGAAATTACCTTTTAAGAAAAACTGTTCAAAATGAATTTCGATCTTCATGTGTTGAAACTTGTTTCGAACATTCTGTTCGAATTTCTCATTCTAATTCAACATAGAATAATTAGCCATAATTATGACCTTTTCCTACATTAATATTATATATTAAATACTTATTTAACCCTTTGTTAAAACTGTTCGAAACCAATTTCGAACTTCGAGTTGGAAACTTGTTTCGACTTCTTGTTCGAATTAAATTTTCAACGTGAAATAGTTACACGATAATGACATTTACCACATCATATGCTAATCCTTATTTAACAATTCATTAATCTTTAATTTAATTTCCAAAACCTAACATTAAAAATTTCGAAACCCTTTCGAATTTCCTCTCACTTTTAATAATCAACCTTATAGCATGAAAATCGAACAACCTATTTCAATCCTTTCAAAAAAAACGTACACTTAGATCCAAGTTTTGAAAGCCTTGTTTAACCCTATATTCGAAAATCCCACATAGCAAAAGAATCAAGAACCTTATACTCCTCATGATTGACAATTTTCGAAAACTAACCTTAAGAAAAACCATCATTCAAAAAAATCACCTTATAAAATCACTACTTTCAAAACCATATAAAATAAACCAATATTTCGATATGCAAATCCTATAAACCTCAATCACAAACCTAAACTGTCATACGAGGAACTTCATTAATACCACATAACATGATAAACGATAACTAAAAACTTGAACTTAAGATAAATATTCATACCCCTTCCCGAAATTAGCAATTCACAGTTTGAGCTCCTTATTTCCTCTCTATTATTAAGTTCCACGAAAGTTGCTCTAATTAAAATGAAATGTTTAACTTATCTCTGATTCTACGTTTTGCGGGTAAGGAGAATAAAAACGATATAAGCATTGTACTTATCCTTTGTGTTAACAATGATCATTTTCTTTAATATTAGTTGTTTTCCCTCCTTTTTGGCTATACTTATGAAAACTTTAATGCGTTCACCTAATTCTTTAGCTCTGTTAGAAATCACCCGTGTATGTATATGTTTATGAGTAACGTTTTCTAACCACTCCTTAATATCCCATCAAATTTGTTTTTGTCCTCATGTTACAATCATTTCAATATATTGTAATGTAATTAGAGTTTCGCAACTTGTCATTAAAATGTTCGAAATCCTTTCGCAGAACTAATTCGAACTTCTCTTAAGTTTCGAACTTCAAGTTTCGAATTCATCTTCAAACTTCCTAGCTTTCAAAAATGACACTTACCAATATTTATCTTATGCTAGGTATTAACCAATAGTTTAGTTTTAAACTAGGTCTTAGTCTTACTTTAACAATTGTTAATTCTTTAATTATAGCATTTCGAAAGGCCTCTTTTAAGGATTTCAAAACAAATTTTGAAACCTATCCTAGACCTTTCGCAACATGTTTTGAACTCCACCTTGCCTAGTTTCGAACTGCCACTCAATTTCCAATCTTTTCTTCAAAAATATCATCATAAGAACATTTACTTAAACCTTGTATTAACCAATCACATAATTTTCGAAATCCTCCCAATCGAGTTTCTATGTTCTTCACAAAGATCTTTCGCAATTCTCTTGAAGTTGGAATTCTCCATTTCAAAATCATACATTAACTAGTTTCGAATTTCATTTCTTGAGTTTCGAAATTCTGTCTAACCTACTGTTTCAAAATTATTTCATTTGACAATTCCCTTCTTTCGAAATCATTTCAATTCATACTTATATATTTCATAATACTATCTATCAAGAATCATAATTCTTACAATTGTTCTATTCGAGAATTCTACGCTTCAGTAATCTACTTTTCGAAGGCTTCTACCTTTCAAAAATCTAAAACTTCAATACCTTAATCAAATATTCCATCCATATACATATCGGAAAATTAGTCCCCAATGTAAGACTTTGTGTAAATACATGAACTCGTACAAATGTTATGACATGAGGTTTTCGGTTCCTGACAAATGTTACTCCTTTTGTTACAATAAAAGACACTCGTAGTAATAAAAACCATTCTACGTTAAAATAATTGCTTCTACTACTGTTCACTTCAGCCTATCACCTTTTGAGCGACAATTTCGAAATAGGCTCTACCTCAAAAATTACCAATAATAATTCTAAGACAAATGCATCTAGGATGACACGTAGGAAACAAGATCCAGCCGTAAAGAAGCATATGGCGCTATACATGCTTGTTCTCACCTAAGGTATCCGTTAAGATTGAATCCTCCAAGCACCTTAGGAGACTATCCAATGAAAAGATCTTTTCCTCACTCAAGCCTACTCGTGCATTTGCTCTGCTGAAATTCAACTTCCCTGCCAGGTTCAACCCACTTGGGTTCCTAAAACAACTGCTAAGAAGACAAAAGCCATAAAGCTAAGTCTCCTAAAGCAAACCCCAAGTTACTTCCTCGAAGGAAACTTGTGTCGGTAAAGTTCCTATCGATAATAACTTAGGAACCATATCTGAACCAAAATCTAAATCTGCTAATCTGAGAGGGTCCACTTTTAGTGGGTACCTAAAGCTCTCTAGATTATTTTTGTAGATCCATCATGTGTGGTACCTTGAGTCTGGTTGCTCCACAACACATGACGGGAAACCAGAGCTGCTGAGCAACTATCAAGACCGACTGAATGGAAAAGTTAGGATTGGAAACAATGATTCAGCTCGATTCTAGGACTTGGGGATATCATTCTGGAGAATCTGACTATAAAAGATGTCTCCTACGTCGAAGGCCTCCGTCGTACTTGTTCAGCATAGGCCAGTTCTGTGACAAAGGGTCCAGGTGGTCTTTCATGCTGATGGTGCAGAATTTTGGATAGTCAGGACACACAACTCTTCAAGGACTTCGGAAATCAAATCTATACACGATAAACCTGACGTCCGTAGCGGCCCGCGACAGCTGTATGACTCATCTCTCAGACCGTTTTACATAGGACCAACTTATGGCATCAACGAATGTCTCATCTGAATATGAAAGTCTCCAACGCCTTTCTACAAAAAGTTGGTCCACGGTCTTCCAACTATACTACTACAAAGGAGCATCAATGTTGGGCATGCCAATTAGAAAAATGAAGCGAGCGTCTTCCATGTCAAACAAATTGCGTCTACTTCTCGTTCTCGCCCATTGGAACAAATCCACATGGACCTCTGTGGGCCAATGCAGACACAGAGTATCAATGGACGCAACTATGTGCTAGTTATCGTCGATGACTACTCTTGCTACACGTGGACAAAGTTGCTCTCGAACCAAAGATGAGACCAGTGGCTTGATTATCACTTTGTGAACACTACTCAAAATCTGCTGCAACAGACTATTCAAGTTATTCGATCAGACAACGGCACTGAGTTCAAGAACAATCACCTAGTGAGTTTTATCAGAAACTTGGAATAAGTCACCAATTTTCAGCCGCCAAGACTCCTCAACATAATTGGGTAGTCGAACGAAAGAACAGAACTCTAGTGGAAGCCGCGCGTACGATGCTCTGGTCTTCCACATGTTCTCTGGACGGAAGCAGGATACCACCTGTTTCACTCAAAACAGGACGGTGGTTCACAAGCGCTTGACAAGACTCCGTACGAAATTATCAACCAACGGTACCCAACATTTCATTATTTAAGTCTTTGGGTGCAAGTGCTTTGGTGGCGAACAACCGAGAGCAACATCCTAAGTTCGGCCCTAAAGCATTCGAAGCAACCTTCGTCGGTATCCTTCAACATCCAAAGCGTACCGAGTATACATCAAGTCCAACCGCACAATAAGGAAAGCTATAACGTCACTTTTCACGAAGTGAACGAAATGGCTTCTGGTCACTTCATTCCGGGACCCGTGCCTAACCAGATGGCTCTGTACACCTCAGTTCAGGACCCGCACCTAACCAGATAGCTTCTGAATATAACAGTTTGAAACCTGTTTCACTGGTATGTTGGCACAAAACCAACAAAGATGGCAACAACTCCAAATTCAACGTTAGAAGAAGCAACAGAGTTGCATTAGATGATTTGGACTCTCTCTTCGAGCCAGTATATCGATCACACAGTGCTACACCTACGTGGATTCTCCACCCAACGAGACCGACGTACCAAGTTCTTCTCACGTCCCTACCTCACCCGATTCAGAATTGCCACAGAATAACGAAGAACCTACGTGGTTATTGAGGAAGAATCATCAGAGACGATCGATCCAAGTGCAGAATTGGAACTTCCTCAAACAACTGATCATCGGAGACTATAGGAAATCTAGACCCACAGATGGCTGATGCATCAACTTCCATTGCCTCATGAGCGCAAGTGGACTAGAGGTTACCCGGTTGATCAGATAATTGGAGATCCCTCCGGATGTATTGAGGACACATCGTCAACACAGTCTTTTCAGCTGCTTTCTGAGCCAAAACGAGTCTACCAAGGTAGTAGACGCACTTCAAGACCCGGATTGGGTAATGGCGATGCATGATGAAATTTATCAATTAGAACGTCTTCAAGTGTGGACCTTAGTACCCCGTCCGCATGGAAAACAATTGTCGGAACTAAATAGGTATTCAAAAACAAGAAGAATGAAGATGGTGAAGTGATCCGGAACAAAGCAAGGCTAGTGCGAAGGGATACAATCAACAGGAAGGCATCGACTACGATGAGACATATGTTCCTGTTGCCCGAATCGAAGCTATCCGCCTTCTTTTAGCTAATGCGGCTCACAAAGACTTCAAAGTTTATCAAATGGATGTTACACCCGCCTTTCTCTACGGCGTTTCAAAAGAAGAAGTCTATGTCGCTCAGCCGGAAAGTTTTATCGATCAGAACATCCGATCCACGTCTATCGTTTGAACAAAGCTCTCTACGGACTAAACAAGCCCCTCGTGCTTGGTACGATGTTCTGAGTGAATTCCTCGTGATGTCTGGATTCATACGGGGAACGATAGACACAACCCTCTTCATCAATGGCAAGACAAAGATCCAATGGTCGTCCAAGTATACGTCGACGACATCATCTTCGGATCAACTAATCCACGGCTTTGCATGAAGTTTGGAGATCTAATGACAAGCAAGTTTGAAATGAGTCACATGGGAGAGATGCAGTTCTTATTAGGACTACAAGTCAGGCAACTCGAAGATGGGATTTTCATCAGTCACACAAAATACATCAAGGATATTATGTAGAAATTCCATCAAGATCAGAGCAAGCCTCTCAGCACTCCTATATCACCAGCTCCAAGTTGGATGCCGATCCCTCTGAAAATCGGTCGACATCACGCTGTATCGTAGCATCATTGGATCTCTTCTCTACCTCACCTCAAGTCGTTCGGATATCATGTTTGCCACCTGTCTATGTGCCCGTTTTCAAGCCGATCCCAAAGAATCCCATATGCTCGCGGTTAAAGGATTCTACGTTACCTTAAGGGCACTTCTACCCTTGGTCTATGGTATCCAAAGGTACGAATTTCAAACTTATCGGCTATACTGACGCTGATTATGCAGGTTGCCGAATGGACAGGAAAAGCACGTCCGGTGGCGCTCAATTTCTAGGCGAAAAGCTGGTCTGCTGGTCATCCAAAAAGCAGAACTGTGTGTCAACTTTCGACGGCCGAAGCGGAATACGTGGTTGCCGCCGTTTGTTGCTCCCAGATGCTGTGGATGCGGACTCAGCTTCGCGACTATGGGTAAAATTTAAATAATATACCCATATATAGTGATAGTCAAAGTGCCATCGCTATCACTTGCAATCCTGTTCATCACTCACACGGAGTACCAACTAGCTGATATTTTCACCAAGGCATTGGATGAAAAACGATTTCAATTCCTTGTCGGAAAATTAGGCATGTTGAATCTTCCGTAATATGTGCTTTACCTGATCTTCTGTGCTACTAAATGTTCTATGCTATGTATTTTCTTTGCTTATTTGCTTTATCTTGCGTGAAATAAATAAATTTTTTTCAAAAAAAACAAAAAAATAAATAATAAATAATAAATAAAATAATTCAGAAACATTATAAATATATATAATTTTGGGGGATGACGAAATCCTTTAGGATGCTTTGTTCTAAAGTCACTTAGAATTTTACCCCGACATGCGATCGATTTAAGTGCTTAATTTTGTCAGTCTAAGTCGCATTCTTGTGTCTAAAGGTCATTAGTTGCTCCACTATACACAAAGCCACTACACATATGTAAGGATTCTAGCCTTGTTATTTTCCTTTCTTTGGATCTATTTCTCGAGTGAGTCACACATAGATTACTTGTCTTAACTAGTGATACTTGGCTTCATACTCACCTTGCATTAGATCGTTAGGAAATGAGAAGGGCGCTTAGGTTATTCCTCACTCGGCCTTATAAACCGTCACATTAGCCCTTAGTCATCCACGTTGACCCTTCTCCAACGACCTTTTTCTTCCTTTGAATCCCATTCCCAGCCTTCAACCGTATTCTATACTCATCGGATGGTTGTTCAAACGAGAAAAGGCGGGGAGAAAATAAGGAGGTTGATGACAAAAGAAGGCACTGCTCAACGCGCAAAAATCAGACCAAAAGAACATGCCTTCCGACTATCTCTTAGAAGGTGGCATGGATCCTGCTGTGAACTTCTCCAACGATAATCTCGTACGCTCGTCAGAACAGCTGGAAAGAGGAGCACCACGAAGTGAACTTCTCCAGCGATAATCCGGTCTTATATCGGGAAACGAGAAGAGGAGCGCAGCCTTGGGTACGAGTTCCATAATCGTGAACTTCTCCAAAAAGATAATCTCTGAAACCTCTCTAGGGATTAAGAGAAGAGAGCACGGTATCGGCCCGAGAACCAACAAGAAGAACTTCGCCTACGATAATCTCCTATAGCCTCGTGGAGAAGCGGAGCTTCAGCTTGAGCATAGCATAAAAAGGGATAGTTCTTAAAAGAAAAAGAGGGAGAAAAGATTGAAAAGAAGAAAGACGCCAAAAAGAAGGGAGACGGACGTAGAAATGGAAAATGACGAAGACATAAGCTCACTTTCCTCTAAATTCCTTCCGTTCTAAGTCCTAGCCAAACTAAAACCCTTACACACCATTTGATTCCAATCGATGGTCTCTCGCTTAGGTGAAATGATTAAAAAATGCCTCGATCACAGGTAAATTGACTTAAAATTGCTTGTGTTGACTTGAGTAATATAAATATAAAAATTCCAAGTTAGAAATAAGTGAGTGCAAGAGCGAACCTAGTGAGAGTTGTCGAAATGGACCAGTCTATGAACTTAGGACTATAGTTTGACGACATGACTTGACGGTATTTGTTCTTTCAAATGTCTCGTAAATTTTAGGTGTGACGATTGATCGAAGCAAAATAATCTGACCCCATACTATAATAATAGTAATATACAAGAAAAGTAAATATATAATAAATAAAAAAATAATAAAAATATTATATATATAATATATATAGAAAAATAATATTTTTTAATTTCTAAAAAATAAAAAGAAAAATCGTGGAAGGAAAAATTTCGCACATTTTGACATCAAATGTTAAGTTTCATATGCATTGAATTGAATAAATGCGAATTTCTTTAGTTTGTCGCACATTCTAAATGCAATTTTAGATTGCATTGGTACTAAATTGCTTAAAATGCGATAAATTTTTCATTGCTCTCACCCTCACGCAATATCTTCATACATGTTTTTGGGGACCATGTATATGTGCTTACTAGGTAATTGCGTATTTTTTGCTTGTTACTTGAATTGATTTCATATGTTTGTTAAGTCAATTCTTGCGCATTGTTTGAGGGGAGTAAATATAAAAATCGTGCATTAGCTCCAAATATTTTTGACGTTTTTCTCTAAGTATTTCAAATTTCTTCAAACAAAATAAAGGAGTGAGACGTCGACGCTACAAGACAAGGAGCTATTGTCACAGACCAAATATTTTAAGTAAAACATGCCAAAAATAATTGTTGATTAACTCTATTATTTCTAACGTTTTTTTTTCCTAAGTGGTACAGATTTTTTCTGCCAGAGGAGCTAACTACACAGAAAATCCAGGGAGTTATTGAATTTATTTTAATTCGGGGGGGGGGGGGGGGCATTACAATGTTATTTTATTTGAAATAGGGTCAATCTGAAAATTTAGAAGTACTTACAATCGAGAAATTGGATATAGAATTAATTGGCAATCATATGTTTCTCCATCGTAAACAGGGTTGCGAACGATTTTGATTGGCCGTGATAATTTGCGATCGATTGAATTGAAGAAAATTGTCGAATCAATATTTCTCGAGCGCAAATAGTAATGGGCCTGATCCATTTAATCGCAAAACGTCCAATCGCAAACCCAACATTGACTTACAGCGAGTTAATAAAAGTTCACTTTTTGTCAGTCGAAAAACTTTATCTCACGCAAACCTAAATCGCAAACAATTCTCTCTCGAAAAGCTTTCACTGACAGTTCAAATCTCTCCCAAATCTTTCGATTTCAACACCAAATTGTCTGTTTAAGGTAGAAATGAGATTCATTTGACATTTCCGTGCGATTTAACTCCATTAGCATCTGCATTTTATAGTTTTTCGCATGATTAGAATTAGATTCTCGACTGTTCTTCAAACGGAGAAAAACGTATACTATTTTATAGTGATTTAGGCATGTTTACGAGTTTAATCTGGGCTAATGCCTGCACTTAAGATAGTTTTCGATGTTTTCTATGAATCTGGTAGTTTAAACTTTCGAAAAATCTGCATCTTAGGCCACAACGTTGAGTTATGAAAGAAACAGGGTCTTTGAATGTTTGAAGCCATCGAAGAACTTTGTCGATCGCAGAGAGTCTTAATTGAATTCAGATTCAATTGAGATATTGTTTGTATCGAATTAGTTTTAGATCGCTAAATTCTGACTGAGTCGCTAAGAAAGAAGATTTTGACCGAAAAATCACTTACCGTCGAGAAATCTAATTAGGATTTTCTACGAGCGAAAAATTTAAGCGCTGAATAGACAATTTAGATGCAAATTAGATCGAGCGTAAACTTACTATCGCAATATAGAATTTTCGATTTCATTTTATTTCGGTCGCAAAAATTTAGCAGCGAAGAATTAATTTTCAACGCATAATTTTTCGATCGTAAAATTCGACGCTTAGGATTTAATTGACCGGAAAAATTTCTCGACGATTGACTTAGTTTTTCTTTGTTGACTAATTTCCCGATAGAAAATATCGCAGCGAAAATTTTACTTAGGATCGGAAATCACGTATCGCTCGACAAATTTCAAACCAAAAATTTTGTTCAATCGAGGAAATTTTTCGACAGTAAATTACCTGAGAAATAATTTCTCGATCAATGCATAGGAAATCAATTTGAAAATCCAAATTTTCGAGCGTAAAATATCTCGGCATGAACAGTGACATTTTCCCACGATCAAACCCTTAGAAAATTTCAAAGTTTTTTTTCACGCGTTATATGTTTCATTCGAAATTACGAACATGCCATTGCATTTTCAAAATCAATTATACTATATGCATACTACATGATTTCAATTCAAAATTCATCAAACATGTCATGACTTGATACAATATATAGTTTGATGAAATTAAATCAATCTTCGACTCAAATTAAATTTTGAACTAATGAACTTTTTATATCTTTTATGCTTCATATGGATCGCTACCCACGTCACATCTACGACCATAATTTGTACATGAAGGTCCAAGATACAAATTTCAACTCGATCTGACCACCTTTCGGTGTCCAGATGATATCATCATATCAATTCTGTAAGGCCACTCAATTTGGCATGCATTGACGGTCACCGCCTCGGTGCCAATGGTCTATCTCCAGCTATTCTGGGGATGCATTCAAGGAGCAGTGGAAAATGGGCCTTCTCCTTCTCAACAGTAATTGGGACGCAGCACATTACTATGAACAAGAACCAGTTGGGGATGATTCTGGACTTGCCATACAGCGCAAACTACGACCGCTCCCATCAGACGCAGAAATGGGATATCAACCGCAGCTCACCAAGCTAGCTCGGGTCCGGAAGCAGCGGTATCCCTCACCTTGGAAGACACTGTTCTGGATCGTGAACAAGTGTTATCGCCCAAGCATACGGGCTTCGATAAGGGCAACGCCAACATTCTGCGGATCTTTCACGGACTCGCATTCTCCAGAAATTACGACTTCATGCAGCTGATATGGAATGGTCTTGCAGACCAGATTAGGCAGAAGGAGAATCGGAGATCCAAGAATGTGCCCTACGCTCGGTGGTTTAATGTCATCATCCGCCAATATATGGATATGCACGAGCAGAACATTCCTCGCCTGCCTCCGGGAAGAAATTATCAACCACCCAAGCTTAAATTCTTTCACAATCCACGGCTCACGGACTTGGACCAACCGTCGATGCCGATTACTTTTGAGCTTCTACATCTCGCTGACCCCAAAGGAGACGTATACCATATGTACTGCCGGGAGAATCACCTCACCGAGGAGATGATTCGAGGGCCCCCGACAGATTTTTGGAGTTAGCCCTCCCCAACCGCAGCACCAACCAAGCCCTGACGATACGATGATAGATGTTGTCGCTCAGGAGCTTCAACAGGAGTCTCCATTGGTCGAAGTGCGAATGCCCGACGTAGATGATACACTAATAGATGTCGTGGCTACTGAGATGGCTCTTGAGGCTCCTGAACATGAATATCAGGTGGAGGTGCCCGTCCATGTAGGCGTGCTCCAAGAGCCTCTTGAGGAGGTTCTACTTCAGGAGGCACAGCCCGAGGCGGAAACGGGGCACAGCTCACCACCTGAGACGATGAAACACGCCGGTGAGGAAGCAGAACGTGAACCGATACCTCACACGGCTTCCTCGTCAGACACTGAGTCTGATGAGGAGATCCATTACAAGATGGACTCCACGTCTACTGAGCCTTCAGATCGAGTCCCTCTTCACCGTCGTTCTCCACCACGTCAGACACGTCGCAGGTCATACCTTCTAGGGCTGAGGACCCTTCGTCGCTCAATCTAGAAGCCGCAGCCCACTATCACAGCGGCAGTCGGGGCCGAGGATCAGACTATCACTACCCGGCCTCGACGTCGAAATGTCTGACGTACAGGGTCAAACTGAGCATGTCACAACACCCATAGACGCGAATCTTCTAGATTCAAGTCGAGGATTGGATGGAAGTCACATACAGTCACAACCTCAAGTGACTGTGAGCCAACCTGAGGAGCCGGTGTCTGCTCAAGAGTTGACAACAGGCGACATCAGTCGACCTGGAACATCTACGACGGAGGCTTCCATCCTTTTTGTGACGCACGAGCAAGTCCAGGACGCTCTCTCTGTCCCTGTACAATCCATGGAAGACAAGATCATGGAGGGACTACTCCACACCATTGAGACATCCCGAAGAGATACCGGGAAAGCACCTGTCTCTGAAGGCCATTCGTCACAAACCAACCTCACACCTCCACTACGCACACCCACCGACCCTTTAGTCACTTCATCCATCCTCATCAACCCATACACCATACCCATAACCGAGCTCCACGACATCCTACTTGCCCGCCTGATCGGCCTCTCCATCCGGTCGCCTCAAGAAGAATCTCTTAATAGGCGATTGGTGGATCATCCTGAGCCACCTACTGAAACTTGCCGAGGCCAAAGCTCCCGTTCAAGGCGCAGACATGACTGTCCTGACCATCAGGACATCATGAGGGGGAGAAGAGGCCACAGACATCTACGAGTGGCCATGGACAAGGCTCGGGCGCGACGCAAACAAGCGCTGGAGCAGGTGAAACCCAAACCCAAACCTAAACACAAACCACCCACACCATGCACCGCACCACCACTCTAACCCATATCGACCCACCAACCTTTCACCTCTGGATGCCTCCGCCCACACCACCGACTCTGACAAGCCCCTTGCTTCGGGAAGAAGAAGCAAGTGCAGCTATGCTCGTAGCTCTGGCACAAACCCAAGCTACTCCCTCAACAGCTCCAGAACAACCGGGCCCTTCAGGACACGGCGTCAACCCACATGAATATCTCGACAAATTCATATTTGAAGAACAGTGGGCGACCCATTATATGCCCGAGGAGCATCAAGTACAACGGCTCAAGGAAGTTCGACAAATTTTGCAACAAGCTTCGGTGGACCTCGTACTGATAGAAGACGATGAACTTTAGAAAGGTGTAGACCACGAATAAGATCCCACAGGGCTTTCAGAGCTAATCACGCAACGACGGTTTCCCCACAAGACAAATGCCAGGGACTGTTCGGATCGGCACGCCGTGGGGAATATCCAAATAGAGATGCCCTTCCTCGAAGAAGTCCGTGAGAATTTTTGGAGGTCGCCGGACAGAAACAAGAAGCCGAACGATTGAGCTGAGAGGGATTTCTCACTGGGATCTGCAAAAGAGAATGACATATCTCTGGATGCTAACCCATCACGGACCGGATGTGAGAAGATGACTAAAGCACAAGCAAGGAATCATTATAAGAGTCTATCTCCCATCTGCCAGCTACTAAGTGTCTACTGCATCAAAGGTGGACTTCCAATACCGTTCTATGTAATTGAGAGAGTAGATAGAACTCGAGACGAACTTAGCGAGAGCGACCTACCCTACCTTCCTTACTAGGAGGTGTACCGTCTTTACCAGTTCTACGTAGAGAAGTACAAGGGTTCATGATATATTAGCCTCAATACACAAAGAATCGATCGAAGCCTACCTCATGCTACAATCGATCGAAAGCAAGAAAATGCAAGGCATAATCAAATCGGGCAAAGCTTGTCCCATGCACAAATCGAGCGAACCATCTCTATGTATAATGCAATCAATCGCTAGAAGGCAAATCAAACGACTCTTGAGATGACAATGCTAAGATCCGACCGAGACTATAATATTAGTAACTTAGATTAGACTAATCGGGACTTAGGCTTTTTAGCAAATTAGCCTAGCCGACTCAATTATTTTAGCCTAGTTATTTAATTTAGATATGACACTGAACTTATAATTTTTTGTTTAAGGGTCACGAAGTGGGGATTTACCAAGACAGTAAATTTGCGTACGCTTGGACGATAGGTAAGTGGAAGCCCCAACGACAACATATATTGTATGTGTACAAAATATGTGTTTATGTGCTCATATGATTTTTATGTGAATTCTTACGTGATTTATTTACGTTACAAGATTACATGGCATGACACGCATGATTCACGACATGATCATATGCACGCACAATTAGTATGATGACAGGATACATGGGCGTGCATGATACACGATCGCCTGAGAGCGATAAATACTCGCCGATATGGGCGTCTGATATCGACTCACAGTTGAGTCACGGCTCTTCTATGCTACCATGGTGACTTCGTATGTCGTTACCGTCAAGACATGACATGTTCAAGACAATACATGAATTTTAGGGCAAATGCCCTCATGGCGGAACGTGAAACCATGAGGATAAGAGCTGGGGAGTAAGCGACACCGAAGGTACCTCTGGTGTTGACTACCTCAGATAGGCTACCAGTGTGAAGCGTCCGCGTGGCGTATGAAACCACATTGGGCAGAAAAGGCGCCCTAGGGTTAAGCCTCTGGGTATTACCACTTACGTATTTATTTATCCCTGTGGATTCGAGCTCCATGATGGTGCATAGCAAGATAGCCGAGGGCCCTACATGATAAGACAAGGCAAAAAAAATTAGGTCTAGGACACGTGCCTGGCATGCATGGCTTTTCACTTACTGAGCTTTATAAGCTCATTCCATGTGTTTATGTCTTGTAGGTTCACGGGATCACGGTACATGAACATTATGATGGCGAGGCCAAACTTTGGAGCTTTCGGAGGACATTTGAGGTGGCAGTGTGTACATGGATGCGACCTACATGGCATGCCAATAGATTATTTTGACTATGCATGCGCACTCTACCTTGTACTTAGAGTCCTTAAACGTTTTTCAATGTACAGAATGGTTTCCTTTATATAAAAAGAAAAAAAAATTTGTACGCGTTTTCGTATATATTATTCCATACAATACTTGCAGCCACGTAAATTAGTAGTAATAATGAGTGGTAGAAGTCAGGGGCGCCACAGGTGGTATCAGAGCTTTCGGTTACAAGTTCTGTAGACTGTCCATGGACACGCACTCAAAAGCACGAAAGTGGCCTTGCTAGTAAGTTTATGTTTTTATTAATTGTATGGTATTGCATGATTTATTGGCCTTAGGGACTATTAGGGTATAAAGGAAAATAGGTAGAACAAGGAGGGAAGGTAGTGGGGGTGCGGATAAGGGCAAGCAACCCACAACTCCTACTGACAATCGGGATACGATGATTCTACAACTCACGGAGTTGGTGCGACTAAAATTCGCTCAAATACAATAAATGATGCAACAATGGAATATGGGCGGACCATCAAATAGTGGACCTTCTCAGGCAGAGAGGGTCGAGATTGTTGGGGAGAGTTTCTGTAAACTCAACCCCCAACCTTCGAAGATGCCATTAACCCTACAGCCGCAGGAGGTTGGTTGATAACCTTAGAAAGTATGCTTCAATACAGCCGAATTCCAGAAGAAGAAAAGGTTTTATTTGCTGCTTTCCTATTGAGAGGGAGTGCAGGCCATTGGTGGGATACCATTCTCGCCTTTGAAGATCCAATGACAATGACATGTGAACGATTTAAGGAGCTCTTTAGGGCAAATATTACACCGCCCCAGTACGAGCCCAACGAATGAACGAATTCATTAATCTACGTCAGGGCTCGATGACCGTGGCAGAGTAATCAGAGGTTCGAGCAGTTGTCTCGATTTGCAGCTCACATGGTGAGCACTGATGCATTAAAGGAAAACGCTTCATGGAAGGCTTGAAGCCCGAATTATATAGAGACGTGAACATGGCGGGGTCTCTACGAGCTACCTATACTCAAGTAGCAGAACTTGCACTAATGGCGGAACAAGCTGAACACCGAATTTTACGAGCCCAGAAGCAGAAAGAAAGCTTTTTCAAGGACCAAAGTGGAGTGACTCAAGAAGCCATTTAATCCCAAAAATGCCAAGTCTAGTTTCCAGAACCGACCTGGATGCCCACAACAATCTCTGACCTAATCAAGGAAGACCTCCCGATGACCATACTTCCATGTCTAAGGTGTACACGGAGACATCGGGGCATCTGCTATTCCCAGAATGCGACCTGTTATAAGTGTGGCAAGACAGGCCACTTTTTTAAAGCTTGCACAGAAACTGCATCCGAAAGTCAAGAACCAGGTCAAGTCAGGCCACCTATGGTACCCGCACGGGTGTATACGCTGACCTCTGAAGAGGCGGACAACAATCCGTCTGTGGTGGCAGGTACCCTTCTAATCCATTCAATCCTGACATGCATACTAATTGACTCAGGAGCCACGCATTCATTTGCATCTACTAACTATGCGACAAGACTCGGATTACATTTACCCAATCCAATTTAGAATATAATGTTACTATTCCTCACGGAGCATCGACTAGGACCAATCAGATTTATGAGACAGTGCGGTATTAGTTAACAATAAGACCCTATCAGTTGATCTAATAGTCATTCCCATGAACGATTATTAAGTAATCTGGGAATGGACTGGTTTATCTAAATATGGAGTAGTAATTGACTGTAACCGTAAAGGTCACTTTCAACCTAGAGGACACCGAACCATTCATATTCAAGAGCGTAAGATTTCCAAGATTTCGGCAATGAAGGCACATTGCTTGATCAAGACAAGATGTGAAGCGTACTTGGTATTCGCAATATCATCAGAAGAACGTTACACCCCCCGAAGTTAGAAGAAGTCTCGGTAGTACGAGAATTTCCCGATGTATTTCCCGAAGAGTTGCCCGGATTTCCCACCGATCGTGAGATTCAGTTCACGATCGACCTAATTCAGGCACTGCACCATATCGAAAGCACCGTATCTGTTATCTCCAATGGAATTGAAGGAACTGAAGGAGCAACTGGATAATTACTACAGAAGGGTTCATTCAGCCAAGTTTCTCACCATGGGGAGCACCGGTCTTATTTGTTAAGAAGAAAGATGGATCGATACGGCTCTGCATCGATTATAGGGAGTTGAATAAAATCACTATCAAGATAAATATCCTCTTCCAAGAATTAACGACCTATTCGATCAATTGCAAGGCGCAACGATATTCTAAAAATAGATCTGAGGTCGGGATACCATCAGCTGAAAATACGTGAAGAAGATATTCCAAAGACAGCCTTTAGTACCCCTTACGGGCACTACGAATTCCTAGTCATGCCTTTTGGGCTGACTATGCACCAGCAGCGTTCATGGACTTAATGAACCGAGTTTTCAAATCATACTTGGATAAATGCGTTATTGTATTTATTGATGACATCCTCATTTATTCAAAAACACTAGAAGAGCACGAGCAACACCTGATAATTGTTTTGGAGATATTGCGATAAAAGCAGTTATATGTGATTTGATGAAATGCGAGTTATGGCTCAATCAAGTCGCTTTCCTTGGACATATATAATCTCAGGAGCGGGAATTTCTGTTCACCCCAGTATGATCGAGGCTATTAATAACTGGCCTCAACTGACGAACATAACTGAAATAATAAGCTTCCTCGGACTGGCCGGATACTACCGGAAGTTCCCTCGAAGATTGCATCAACTCTGACGAAGCTGACAAAGAAGAACACCATTCATTTCAATGGAACGACGCATGCGAGCAGAGCTTTCAGCAACTTAAACGACGACTCACTACGGCCCCAGTATTGACAATACCAATGGGGACTGGAGGATTTTCTATCTGTTGTGACGCATCAAATAACGGCCTTGGATGTATTCTAATGCAGAATGGAAATGCCGTTGCATAAGCTTCACGACAGCTTAAGAAATATGAGAAGAACTACCCAACACACGACTTGGAGCTGGCAGCCGTTGTTTTTGCTCTCAAAATCTGGAGGCACTATTTGTACGGCGAGCGATATGAAATATTACAGACCGTAAGAGTTTGAAATACTTCTTCACTCAAAGGAGTTAAATATGAGACAACGGCGATGGCTCGAATTGGTCAAAGATATGACTGCACAAATTAGCTACCACACGAGGAAACCAAACGTAGTCGCGGACGCACTAAGCCGCAACACTGTGAGCATAGAATACGCTAGACGTGGAAATAATACCAATGGGCGAGATTGAAACAAAGCTAGCGGCGTTAACACATGGCCTACACTGATGGAGCAGATCACAAAGGAACTGGAGAACGGTGAATGATACTTGAAACCAAATAAGTACAACCAGAGCAAAGATCAGCAGACTTCACCATACGAGACGACGGGAGTTTATACTATAGAAGTCGTTTATACGTTCCTAACGATGCCGAACTCCGAAAAACTGTCATGATGGAAGCCCATACCACCATTTATTCTATCCACCATGGAGCAACGAAGATGTACAGAAACCTACGATGTAACTATTGGTGGCCGGGAATGAAAAGAGACATAGCAATGTTCGTAACCCAACGTTTGACATGCCAGCAAGTTAAGGCAAAACACCAGCGACCGGCAGGCACTTACAGTCCCTGCCAGTACCCGAATGGAGGTGGGATCACATTACTATGGATTTCGTCGTAGGCTTGCCAAAGACAGTAAAAGGCCATGATGCTGTATGGGTCATTGTCGACCGATTACCAAATCTGCCCACTTTTGCCGATCAGCACAACTTTTTCTTTAGAACGTTATGCCGAATTATATATTCAGGAGATAGTACGACTCCACGGAATACCCTTATCAATCATCTCCGACCGAGACTCCAAATTTCTATCTAAATTCTGGATTAGTCTGCAGTAGGCTATGGGAACCAAGTTATCATTCAGTACTGCCTATCATTCAAATAGATGGGCAGTCTGAACGAACCATACAGACGTTGGAAGACATGTTGAGAGCCTGTGTGCTCGACTTCAAGGGAAGTTGGAGCGGATACCTCCCTTTGATCAAATTCTCCTACAATAACAGCTACCACGCCACGATAGGAATGGCTCCATACGAAGCATTATACGGAAGAAAGGTAGATCCCCAATCCATTGGGATGAAGTGGGAGAACGAGCATACTAGGTCCCGACCTAGTGCAAGAAACGACAGAAGTTGTTGCTCAGATACGAGAACGAATGAAAAAAGCTACGGGGATCAAAAGCGCAGACCACTAGAGATCGAAACATGTGACTATGTATTTTTGAAGGTATCACATATGAAGGCGTTAAACGGTTTGGGAAGAAAGGCAAGCTGGGTCCAATGTACATAGGACCAATTCGAATCCTTAGGAAAGTTGGCGAAGTAGCATGCTAGAGTTACCAGCTTCGGTAGCTCAAGTCCATGATGTTTTTAACTTATCGACATTGCGAAAATACGTCGCAAATCATACTCATGTGCCGGATAATGAAGCCCTTCACCAACACCTCAAACCGGATTAAGTTATGAGGAAAAACCAGTAGAGATTCTAATGTATGACGTGAAACGATTGCAGAATAAACAAATTCCATTAGTCAAGGTATTATGGCAGAATCAGTCCACGGAGGAAGCTATGTGAGAAAGGGAAGCGACATGAGAACTCGCTCCCCGAATTATTTCTCCCTGCCTGATTTCGGGGGCGAAATCCCTTTTAAAGGGGGAGTATGTAATACCCGAGCCTCGTAAGTAAGTCGGCCGATAAATATGCATGCATATTATATGACTTACGTGACTGCATGATACATGCCTTACAACATATATGTGCTTAAATGACCACATGCTATATGTTATTTTATTTTATATGATATATGACTTGAAAAGTAGTGTTGTTTAGGAAAATAGTTAACACTTATATTGGAAAGGGCTGAATTTACACAAGAGGGTAATTGGACGAAAATCGAATAATGCAATTTTAATGGTTAACAATGGTAAGATTAAATTTGGTTTGCTATTATTATATATGGGCTGAATTAAATCCCCACTTAAGGCCAAACAATTGGATAAACGTTAACAATAGAATCACTAAGGGCAAAGGGAAACTTGCGTTATTATATGTCCCATCAAAGAAAATATTAATAAACTCTTATAGTTGTCTAAAGCCATCGATAGTGTGGACTTAAGTAAGGATGAAAATCCTTCGATGGTATCTCATCCCGTAAGAAACCCTAAACCAAGGAACAAGAGTCGAACAAGAAGATTAAAGGGAAACAGGGTGTTGACCAAAAAAATGAGAATTTTATTTGAAGGTATGGCTCTACTTATCATTGACAAGTTAGCTCTAAGATCTTTATATAACATTTCATGTACCTTAAGAATAGGGGAGAGATTCAAGATTGAACTAAGGTGTACTATTTTCCCAGATTTAGCGTATTTTTCAAGTAGATTCCGATTTTAGGTTATGGAATTTAGGGTGTCGCGAGTGAATTATGCTAACATAGGAGTTTAGATCGGTATATGTTACGATTAAAAGAATATTAAGATAAGGAGCAGATTTTATGAAGAAGAAGGCAGCTTCAAGATGACAATCAATCGAATTGGTGTTCAGTGCATGAAATCGCTCGAAAAGTTGGAAATTCCATGCAAAGAATCGACCGAAGGCTTAAACTTTAAGGAGAAATCGTGCGAATGTGCTATCTAACTGAGGAATCGACCGAATGCTTGGGAGTTCGGAATAATTGACCGAGTGGAAATGTTTTAATCGGGCGACGCAACGAGTAAAATAAAAGACTAGGTGATTCCAAGGAGTTTCAATCGAAACTAACATAGCCAGAATCGAGCGAAAGGCTTCCATGCATGACATAAACGATCGAAAGACATGGTGACGTCAACTAGCAGCGAAAGTGTGGAATCGGTCGAATGACAAGAATCAGTCGATTAGAAAGCTAAGGAGAATCGATCGAAACAAGACCCTAGCAATGACAAATCGGTCGATAGTAGGAAATGATGATGTCATCACACGACGAAAGTAGATTAGGTGAAGAATCGATCGAAACTCATCTCCATGTGTAGCAAATCGATCGAAAGTGAAGAGTTCATGACAAATTAGGATCGGGCGGTTGGGAGGTGACGTAAACACGCGGCTAAATTAGCTTCACTACACAAAGAATCGATCGAAGCCTACCTCATGCTACAATCGATCGAAAGCAAGAAATTCCAAGGCATAATCAAATCGGGCGAAGCTTGTCCCATGCAAAAATCGAGCGAAACATCTCTATGTATAATGCAATCAATCGATTGGAGGACTAGAAAGCAAATCGAACGACTCTTGAGATGACAATGCTAAGATACGACCGAGACTATAATATTAGTAACTTAGATTAGACTAATCGGGAGTTAGGGTTTTTAGCAAATTAGCCTAGACGAGTCAATTATTTTAGCCTAGTTAGTTTATTTAGATATGACCCCGACCTTATAATATTTTGTTTAAGGGTCCACGAAGTGGGGATTTACCAAGATAGTAAATTTGTGTACGCTTGGACGACAGGTAAGTGGAAGTCCCAACTACAACACGTATTGTATGTGTACAAAATATGTGGTTATGTGCTTCTATTATGTTTATGTGAATTCTTACGTGATTTATTTACGTTACAAGATGACATGACATGACACGCATGATTCACGACGTGATCATATGCACGCACCGATTAGTATTAATAACAGGATACAAGAGCGTGCATGATACACGATCGCCTGAGAGCGATAAATATTCGCCGATATGGGCGTCTGATGTCGACTCACAGTTGAGTCACGGCTCTTCTATGCTACCGTAAAACTGTTGAAGGTAGACCATCGGCACCGAGGCCGTCACCGTAAGAGCATGCCATAGGGATAGCCTTGTAGAATGGACACAATAATGTCGTCCGGACACCGGAATGTAGTCAGGTCGAGTTGAAACTTTGTGTCGTGAACGTTGAGATACATGACTTTCTCATGGATGTGGTTGTAGCTGGATAATGATCCATCTTAAATTCAATTAAGAAAAGCAAATCATTAGTCCAAGAATTTTATTTGAGTCGAAATTATCTTGAAGAATATATGAATCGGCACATAGGTATACGAAAGTGAATATTGAAGAGATAACGACATTTCGACATATGTATATAAGTCATATGAAAGTTCAGTCGAAAATTTTACCAAGTGTTTAAGACCACTGTTCACTCCGTGAAATTTTTTCGCTCGCAAAATTAAAATTTCAATCGTGTTCCTAAGTGCTGATTTCTAATTAAGATCTCCGGTTATTTCTGCGATCGAAATTTTATTTGCTAAGGTCAGCTACCGTAAAAAAGACTTAGGAAATTTTACTAAGTGTTGGAAGTTACACGCGAGGTACTGTAGCCGAGAATTTTTACGATCGAGAAAAACTTCCGTGAAAATTTACAATCGAGAAATTAGATTTCGCATAAATTTTACGATCGACAAATTTTTCCGTGCGTGAAAAATTTTTCGCTGAGAAAGTTTGTAGAATATCATTTGTAATTGTGCTTGATTTCATTAGTTGTCCTTGTAATTAGGGGCTTTACTTGTATTAGTCTTTAGATTAAGGACTAGTTAGATATTTGTACCAAGATTGTTGGTATAAATACTTGTAAACTAATTGAGCTGAATAGAGAAAGTTTAGAGAATTGATTCGAAGGGCTTGCAATTTGATTTCTAGAGAGAGAAACAACATTAGCTATCTCACTCTAATTGAATTCTCTCTCGCGTTCTTAACTTGAGTTTTTCGATCGAATTCAATTGATTACCTAAACGATCGAATTACTATGGATTCTAGCCTAGGATCGTAGAGTTGTTAATCTGAGGACCTAACAGTTGGTATCAGAGTAGACTCGTTCTGTTTTGAATCGTAAATTGTTAGAATTGGATCGAAATTTTATTTCGAACACTGTTCCATCGAAGAACAGATTTGGCGCGAAAAGTTTTTCGATCCAATAGCTTAATTCTGTGCTTAATTGCCTTGAATTTGATGTTTCAGTGCTAGATTAAGTGATAAATGATCATTGCGACTAAATCAGTAGCAGTTTGATCTTCGAATTTTGATTAATTTGATTCTGAAATTTTTACTGTTGACGAAGAACATGAAGAACACTTTCTGATTTGATCAAATTCGATATATTTTGCTTCATAACGTGTTTAATTGCTTGTCCGTGCGTGATTAGTACCTGATTGCGAGCAATACCTCACTTCACTATCTAATTATTTGTTTTTGCTCGAATCTGTGTTAATCGTATTCTGTGAATTTTTCTCGATTGCTCAAATTTTTCTCGCTACGTTTTGCGATCGGATTAGTTTCTCGATCGATAAACTTAACGCGAGAATTTTTCTCGGTCAGAATACGAAGTCAGCGCTAGAATCGTCATCAGCAGAAACGATTTAGTTAGAAATATTTCTCGAGCATTATCCAGCGAAAAACATTTTCGAGTGAGACCAATTTTGACCTTGCATGCGTAATAACTTCCACTCGAAAAACTTTTTCAGTCAAACCTTTTAACGTTTGACAAGGCGAAAATCATTTATACGCGAGAAACTTTTCTAGTCAACGGATTTATTTGACTTGTCGAGAAACTTACTAACGTACTGTTTCTTTGCACTCGAAATAAATTCACGATCAGGAAACTTTTCTCGACTGAACAATTTTGGGCAATTTATTTCGCTCGTAAAATATTTCGCTAACAAAATTCTCGCACGAGAACAGTAAATACATTCTATATAGACGAAATTAATTTCGACCATACTTTAAGATTGAATCGAAAATAATTCTCGAACTAATCTTCGAATCAAACGCTACTAACAAATTTCGTCACTTGTGAAGCACTTTACATCGTCTTCAACTCTCAAACAATCAACGAAAATCCTTCAACAACTCGACTACTATAATATAAACATGGATGCATACTCACTCCGAAATGACAACCATCCGCCGATCTTGCAAAGAGGCGAATACACAGTGTTGAGAAGCCGCTTCCTGAATTTCATAGCTCTAAAAGATCAGTCCGAAAATCTACTGCAGTCCCTTGAAGAGGACCGGCACAGTTCTGGGTTCATGTACCCGGGGACGAATCAGCTACTCCAGTAATTCCAGCTTCTAGGCGACTAAAGGAGCCTAGAGAATATTCTCTAGAGGAAAGAGCTCGAGCTAAGACTGATCTAGTAGCCATGAATACCCTTATGCAGGCATCCCCAATGATATATACAGACAAATAGACAGTCTTTCATCGGCTAAGGGGATGTGGGATGAACTGCAGAGGATGATGCAAAGGACGGAAGTTGGCATAAAGGCCAAGAAGGCGAACATTCTCACTACTGACGACTCCTTCAAAGCAAAGCCGGATGAAAGTCTATACGGAATCTACCAACGATACCTCACTTTTCTCAACGAGATGAGGAAGATAGAAATAACAAAGACAACATGGAAACAAACATAAATTTCTATCTTCTCTCTGGCCACGGAATGGAAGAAAATATCCACACAAATACGACAAAATAAAGATCTAGAGGAGTTGGATGTCCATGCCGTGTTCGATAATCTCGCTCAGCATGATGATGATATCCGCGAGATTATCAAAGAGCAGAAAGGCAAAGAAACCGATGACACGGTTGCCTTAGTCTCGGAGAAGAGGAGCACAAGATCAAGAAAGGAAAAGATCGTTAGGCCACCTTCATCATCAGAGTCAGAAGGAGAATCCGACTCCGACATCGAGCCGAACATGAAAGCCCTTGGAAAGCAGTTAGCTCTCATGGACAAATGATGAGCAAAAAGTACTTCAAGAAGAAATCTTCAACCTCAGCCAACAGACTTCGGACTACAAGCTCCAAGAACATCGCACGTGCTCCGGAGAGTTTCCGAGGTCAAGAATCCCAAGAGACTAACAAATGCTTTAACTGTGGCAAAGCAGGTCACTTCGTCAGAGAGTGCACCCTCCCGAAGAAGAGAGATGCAAACTACTACTCCAGGAAGCTTCAATTGACAAAACAGAAAGAAGCTGGAGTAGCTCTCATGGCCGAACAGAACCAATGGCTCGAGGACACGTCGAGCTCCGAAGAAGAGAACTTAGCCCTCATGGCCCGTCTCGACAACGAATTGAACGCCGAAACATCCATTCATACGGACGACGACAACGCATCCACGTCTTCAAATGAGGTAGTCACTCCTTTCACATTATTGACCATGTTAGGTCATATCAAACGCAATATGCTAACATGAAACGTGAGCAGAAAAGTATAAAGGAAGTAGAGAACAAACTTGAGAGCTCAGGAGAAGATATATAGTCTCGAATCAGAACCTAGAAGCTCTAGTGCAAAAGTAGAAGTACTTAATAAGAGTCTACATTCTAGAGAGACTAGTCAACCTCCTTTAGGACAGCATAGTGAAAAGATTAAAGAATTAGAAGATAGGCTAGCAAATAACTACAATTGTTTGGTTAGGAATCTCAACGAGTAAGCCACCTTAAATTGTAGGATAACCGAAGCTACCACTAAGATCACTAACTTAGAGGCTGAATTAGAAATATCAAGCGCTAAGGTTAATGAGCTTAGTAAGGATCTAGGCGCATGTCGAGCCACCAAACTTACGGTAGAAAATAATTATGCACTCCTAAGCGAGGAACGCAACAAGTTACATGCAAAAATTAATCTACCTCTTGAATCACAAACACACCACGAGGAAGTCAAAAAGGTTAATTATCAAAATTCTCTCTACAAACCCCCTATCATAAAACAGATAGAGGAGTCACAGGTGAAACTAGACAAAGAAAGAGAGAATTTCGAAGCTGAAAAGAAAAAATTCTTTAAAGAGATGAAAAATCTCAAGGCATCCCTGTCCTCCCAAACTTCCTCACACGCTATCATAAAAAGCGTGAAAATAGAAAAAATCGCCTTCAAAGATCGTAAGAGCATTAATAATTCTATTACAAGTGCTAAGACTAATTTTACTTCACCTACGTCCACAGGGAGCGTAGAGCCAGCACAGACTACGAAGGCGGGAGTGTCTAGTCCTAAAATAAAGAAGGAGCTAGTAGATTTAATATTTTCTGAACATGTTATTCCTTCTGTCAAAATAAAAGACACTCGTAGTAATAAAGAGCCATTTCTACGTTCAAAATAATTGCTTCTACGTGCTCACTTCAGCCTATCACTTATAGAAGTGAAAATCTCGAAATAGGCTCTACCTCGAAAATTACTACTAATCATTCTGAAACAAATGCAATAAGACAGACTCGTAGGAAACAAGATCCAGCCATAAAGAAAGCTTATGGCGCCGTACATGACTGTACTCACCTAAGGTATCCCGTAGAAATTAAATCCCCCAAGCACCTTAGGAGACTATCACAAGAAAAGATCTTTTCCTCAGTCAAACCTTCCAAGGCATTTGTACGAGCTGAAATTAACCTTCCCTGTAAGGTTCAACCCAAATGGGTTCCTAAATCTCCGCCTAGGACGACAAAAGCCAAAAGGGGCCAAGTCTCCTATAGAGGCAAAACCCAAACCCACTTCTCAAAAGTGCAATGGGTTATTAAGACTCTTCCAAAAATAAATTTAGGAGTCATATCTGAACCCAAAATTAAATATGCTAATCCGAGAGGACCCATGCTTAAGTGGGTACCTAAAGCTCTCTAAATTGTTTTTGCAGATCCATCATGTGTGGTACCTCGACCCTGGTTGCTCCACACACATGACTGGGAAACCAGAGCTGCTGAGCAACTACAAAGACCGGCCAAACGACAAAGTCAGATTTGGGAACAACGATTCAGCCCCGATTCTAGGACTTGGGGATATCATTCTGAAGAATCTGACCATCAAAGATGTCTCATACGTCGAAGGCCTCCGCCATAACTTGTTCAGCATAGGCCAATTCTGTGACAAAGGATTCCAGGTGGTGTTCCATGCTGACCGGTGCAGAATTTTGATAGTAAGGACACAGAACTCCTTCAAGGACTTCGGAGATCCAATCTTTACACAATCAACCTGACGTCCGTGCGGCCCTCGACAGCTGTATGCCACATTTCTCAGATTGATTTATAGAGGAACAGCCTATGGCATCAACGACTGTCTCATCTAAACATAAAAGCTCTCCAACGCCTTTCTACGAAAAGTTGGTTCACGGTCTTCCAACTATACAACTACAAAGGGAGCATCATTGTTCGGCATGTCACCTAGGAAAAATGAAGTGATCATCTCATCACGTCAAGCAAATTGCGTCTACTTCTCGACCTTTGGAACTAATTCAAATGGATCTCTGTGGTCCGATGCAGACTCAGAGTATCAATGGAAGAAAGTATGTCCTAGTGATTGTAGATGACTATTCTCGCTACACGTGGACAAAGTTCCTCCAAACGAAAGATGAGACCGGTGACTTGATTATCAATTTTGTGAACACAACTCAAAATCTGCTGCAACAGACTATTCAAGTCGTTAGAATAGACAACGGCACTGAGTTCAAGAACAATCACCTTAGTGAGTTTTATCAAAAACTTGGAATAAGTCAACAATTTTCAGCCGCCAAAACACCTCAACAAAATGGGGTCGTTGAAAGGAAAAATCGAACACTAGTGGAAGCCGCTCGTACAATGCTGATCCAATCGGGACTTCCACACTTTCTATGGGCTGAAGCAGTCAATACCGCTTGTTTCACTCAAAACAGGACGGTGGTTCACAAACGGTTCAACAACACTCCGTACGAGATTGTGAATAATAGAGTGCCCAACATCTCTTTCCATAAAGTCTTCGGGTGCAAGTGCTTTGTGGCGAACGACCGAGAGCAACGTGCAAAGTTCGACCCTAAAGTTCAAAGCTAAGCATTTGTCGGGTATTCTTCAACATCAAAAGCGTACCGAGTATACATCAAGTCCAACCGAACTATTAAGGAAAGCTATAATGTCACTTTCCACGAAGTGGCAGATAGGGCTTCTGGTCAACTCAGGCCAGGACCCGTGCCTAACCCGATGGTTCCTGCTCAATTCAGTTCAGGACCCGTGCTCAACCCATTGGCTTCTGAAGACAACATTTCAGAACCCGTAATCACCAGTGTGTTGGCACAAAACCAACAGAAGATAGCAACAACTTCAAGATCAGTGTCAGACGAAGCAACGAGACTTGCAATAAACGACTTGGATTCTCTCTTCGAACCGGTATATCGGTCCTACATGACTACACCTACAATGGATTCTCCACTGAACGAGACCGACGTACCAAGTTCATCTCACACCTCTACCCCACCCGATTCAGAATTGCCACAGAATACCGAAGAACCTATAGTGGTCATCGAGGAAGTATCATCAGAGACGATCAATCCAAGTGCAGTATTGGAACTTCCTCAGAAAAATGATCAATCGGAGACTATAGGCAATCTAGATCAACAGATGGCTGACGCATCGACTTTAGCCTTGCCTCATGAGCGCAAGTGGACGAGCGGTCACCCGGTTGTTTAGATAATTGGCGATTCTTCGGTTGGTGTGAGGACACGTCGTCAACACAGTCTTTTCAGTTGCTTCCTGAGCCAAAACGAGCCTACCAAAGTAGCAGACGCACTTCGAGACCCGGATTGGACAATTGCAATGCAAGAGGAAATCAATCAATTCGAACGTCTTCAAGTGTGGACCTTGGTACCCCACCCACATGGGAAAGCAGTGGTCGGAATTAAATGGGTTTTCAAGAATAAACAAAATGAAGATGGTGAAGTGATCCGGAACAAAGCAAGGCTAGTTGCTAAGGGATACAATCAACAGGAAGGCATCGACTACGACGAGACTTATGCTCCTGTTGCCCGTATCGAAGCTATCCGCCTCCTGCCGGCTTATGCGGCTCACAAAGACTTCAAAGTCTGTCAGATGGATGTTAAAACCGCCTTTCTCAACGGCGTGTTAAAGGAAGAAGTCTACGTCGCTCAGCCGGAAGGTTTCGTTGATCAAGAACATCCCGATCACGTCTATCGCTTGGATCTCTATGGACTAAAACAAGCCCCAGGTGCTTGGTACGATGTCCTGACCGATTTCCTTGTGAAGTCTGGATTCATACGAGGTACGACAGACACAACCCTCTTCATTAAATGGCATGAAAAGATCTGATGGTCGTCCAAGTATACGTCGACGACATCAGCATCGGATCAACAATCCTCGGCTCTGCAAGAAATTTGGAGATCTCATGAAGAGAAAATTCGAGATGAGTCACATGGGAGAGATGCAATTTTTCTTAGGCCTTCAAGTCAGGCAGCTCAATGATGGAATTTTCATCAGTCAGACAAAATACATCAAGGATATTCTGAAGAAGTTTCATCAAAACCAGACAAGCCTCTCAGCACTCCTATGTCACCAAGCTGCAAGTTGGATGCCGATCCCTATGGTAAATCGGTCGACATCACACTGTATCGCAGTATTATTGGATCTCTTCTCTACCTCATTTCGAGCCGGCCGTATATCATGTTTGCCACTTGCTTGTGTGCCCGTTTTCAAGCCGATCCCAAAGAATCCCATATGCCCGCGGTCAAAAGAACTCTACGCTACCTTAAGGGCACCTCTACCCTTGGCTTATGGTATCCATAGGGTACGAATTTCAAACTTATCGGCCACACTGACGCTGACTATGCAGGTTGCCTAATGGACAGGAAAGCACGTCCGGCGGCGCTCAATTTCTAGGAGAAAAGCTGGTCTGCTGGTCATCCAAAAAGCAGAACTGTGTGTCCACTTCGACGGCCGAAGAAGAATACGTAGCTGCCGCCAGTTGTTCCTCACAGATGATGTGGATGCGGACAAAGCTTCGCGATTATGGGTACAATCTAAATAATATACCCAGATATAGTGATAGTCAAATTGCAATCGCCATTACTTGCAATCCTGTTCATCATTCACGCACAAAACACATAGACTTAGATATCATTTTATCAAAGATCACGTAGAAAAAGGCACGATAGAGATGTACTTTGTGAACACGGAGTTTCAACTAGCCGACATTTTCACCAAGGCCTTGGATGAGAAACGATTCCAATTCCTTGTTGGAAAATTAATCATGCTGAATCTTCCGTAATATGTGCATTACCTGATATTATGTGCTATCACATGCTCTACTCTATGTGTTTTCTATGCTTATTTGTCCTTATCTTGCGTGATAAAAATAATAATAAAAAAATATATATAATATAATGGGGTATGACGAAATCCTTTAGGATGCTTTGATCTAAAGTCACCAAGAATTTTACCCCGACATGCGATCGATTTAATTGCTTAATTTTGTCAGTCTAAGTCGCATTCTTGTGTTTAAAAGGTCATTTGATTGTTCCACTAGACACAAAGTCACTCTACGTGCGTGAGGAGTCAAGCCTTGTTCCTTTTTCCTTTCTTTGGATCTACTTCTCGAGTGAGTCACACATAAATTACTTGTCTTACCTAGTGATCCTTGGTGTCATACTCATCTTGCGTTAGATCGTTAGGAAGATGATGAGGGAGTTTAGGATATTCCTCATTCGGCCTTATATGAATTCCCCCACCTTTGCCCTTAGTCATCCACTTTGAGCCTTCTCCGACGTCCTTTTCTTCATTTGAAACCCATTCCCAGCCCTCAGCCGAATTCTATACTCTTCAATGGTTGTTCAAACGAGAGGAGGGGGAGATAACAAAAGGAAAGTAGGATGATGACAAAAGAAGGCATTGCTCAACGCGCAAGGACCAAAGGAACCGGCCTTCCGACTACCTTGTAGAAAGTGGCATGGTTCCTGCTGCGTACTTCTCCAACGATAATCTCGTATGCTCGTCAGAACGGCTGGAAGAGGAGTACCACAAAGTGAACTTCTCCAATGATAATCCGGTCTTATATCGGGAAACGAGAAGAGGAGCACAGCCTCGGGTACGAATTCCATAACCGTGAACTTTTCCAAAAAGATAATCTCTGAAACCTCTCTAGGGACTAAGAGAAGAGTAGCACGGTATCGGCCCGAGAACCAACGAGAAGAACTTCGCCTACGATAATCTCCTATAGTCTCACGGAGAAGCGGAGCTTCAGCTTGAGCACAGCTTCATAAGGGATAGTAAAAGAGGGAGAAAAGAGTTAAAAAAAATAAAAAAGAAAAAAAAATAAAGACGCCGAAAAGAAAGGAGACGGACGTAAAATGGAAGATGACGAAGAGATAAGCTCGCTTTCCTCTAAATTCCTTCCCTTCTAAGTCCTAGCCAAACTAAAGCCTTTACACCCCTTTGATTCGAATCGACGGTCTCTCGCTTGGGTGAAATGATTAAACACGCCTCGATCACAGGTACATTGACTTGAAACTGCTTGTGTTGACTTGAGTGATAAAAATATAAAAATCCCAAGATAGAAATTATTGAGAGCAAGAGCGAAACCTAGTGAGAGTTGTCGAAATGGAGCAGTCTATGGACTTAGGACTTTAGTTTGACAACATGACTTGACGGCATTTTCGTCTTTCAAATGTCTCGTAAAATTTAAGAATGACGATTGATCGAAGCAAAATAATCTGACCCCATACTATAATAATAGTAATATATAAGAAAAATAAAATAAATAAATAAATATATATATATATATAATAAATATAAAGTTCGCACATTTTGACATGAAATGTTATGTTTCATATACGTTGAATTGATTAATTGCGAATTTCTTTAGTGTATCGCACATTCTAAAGGCAATGTGATATTGCATTGGCACTGAATTGTTTAAATGCGATAAATTTCATTGCTCTTACCCTCACACAATATTTTAAGTACATGTTTCCGGGGACTATGTATACGTGCTTACTTAGTAAATTTGTGTGTTATATGCTCGTGACTTGAATTGATTTAATATGCTTGCATAATTAGCCAATTCTTGTGAGGGGGAGCAAGTATAAAAATCGTGGTTTAGCTCCAAATATTTTGACGTTTTTCTCTGAGTATTTCAGATCTTTCAAAATTAAGGAGTGAGACGTCGACACTACAAAGAGAGGAGTGATAAGTTAGGATTTTACGTCATTTTATACCCCATAATAACATGTTTTTAGTCGTTGTCTATTCAAATATACTCTGATATCCTATGATTATGTCTATATTTCATGTTTTGTAGATATCGGAGCAAAAAGGACCAAAGTCGAAGAATTATACACGCAAAGTATAACTATGAATTGGATTGGACTACAAATCAATTTATTCGGCCTATTCGAAATTGCTTGGCCCACAAGAGACCACCATCACGTGTTAAAGGCAATTCAAATAAGGGACCACCTAAATATAGGCATACACGTGTGCAAGAAGAAAAAGAAAGGGTCAATACCACTGGCCAAGAACCCACGTTGATTTGAATAGCGAGCTTCAAGGGAAAAGATATTGGAAGATTCGAATAAGATCAAATATTGGAGAGTCCAAGTGGGTGCTATTTTCTATAAAAAGGAGACTCTTGAGCAGCAAATAAAAAAAGGAGGGGAGGGAGATCGACGTCTGAGAAGGAGAGGCAGCGAATAACAGAAATAACACGAGCGAGAGAGCAGATTGGAGGCGAAAAGAAAACAGAGCGCGACGACTAGCGGAAATTATCGACGGCTGGCGAGGCGCTCCTTCCGTGATAAGCATATTATTTCTCTATTATTTTGACAGTGAATATTTTGTATTTTTATTTTATTAATATGATAGCTTAGATTCTCTTGTGATTGAGGCCGTATTAGGCCGGATTATGAATTCGTAGTAATGTTATTCGTATTTTATTTAATCGTATGAATTAAGTTACGTGTTCTATATTTGAGTTTAATGCTTGCGTATGCTTGATCACCATGTGCATGATTTTTGATTGGTTTATGAGACTGAAAAAGTGATTAGACCGGTTAGAATGATAAATATAGGACACCGCGACGTAAAACCGACCAGAGATGGAATTCGGTTTCGTACGTGTGGTTTCGAGACCTTGGGCGCCGAAAGCGTCTAAACTCGGGGAAATTCATAAAGCGGAAGGCGTGTGAAGTGATTGCAGTCTTATAGAAATATATAGATTGGTCATTATTGCATAGGGTCGCTAGTTACGTGAATAACGGGTAGCGCGTATATTAGGAATTTCTACCTTGACTAGTTTATATTGATTAAATAAATATTGATTGCATGAATACGTAGGATTAATCCGTGCCGAGTATGTGCCTTGATCACGTTCGTCGTTAATTGATTTTTATCTCATCTATTTTATTTGCGTCTAATTTATTATTTGCGTCTTTTAATTCTTTTAATTAAATCATGAAAAATATAAAAATTCCGTTAGTCTAAATTTGAATTAAGAATATTTTCTTAGAATTAATCAAGCTGTCTTCGTGGATCGATACTCGGACTTCGTCCGTTTTATACTACTTACACGACCTAGTACACTTGCTAGTATTTGAGCGTGTCAAGTTTTTGGCGCCGTTGCCGGGGATAGCTATATTATTAATTTTAGGATTTATTCTGAGTTTTAGTTTAGACTTTTTATTTCTCGTTTATTATTATTATTATTTTATTATTATCATTATTATTATTATATTTTTTTTACTTTTTTTGCCAATTCGCTTACGCTAATTTTTCATCTTTTACAGATTGTTCCTATTAGTGCATGACACGAAGCTCGAGGAACGTACCATTGCTATTTGACGCAGAGATCGAAGCGACGTGTCGGCGTAACAATCGAAATCGTAGACTGAGAATGGACAATCAAGAACACGAGGAAGAACAGATGGTTCCTCCACGGCCCACTTTACTGAGTCGAGCGCTCCCAGGAATTTTCGATGACAGCGACCCGATCGCCATCCCGCCGGGACCAAATAATCATTTCGAGATTAAACCCGTTACTATACAGATGGTGACGGGTTCAGCACAGTTCCATGGGCTTCCAAACGAGGACGCAAATTCACATATTTTGAAATTTACTCAAATTTGCAGAACTATTAAGTATCCAGGCGTCTCTACAGAAGTGATAAAACTGACATTTTTTCCCTTTTCTTTGACAGGTAAGGCGTCTGAATGGTTCTCATCATTGCCACATGCATCTATCACTAGTTGGGAGCAACTAGTGGAATGCTTTCTAGGTAAATATTACCCATTGTCAAGGACCAGCAAGATTAGAAGCCTACTAGTGAACTTCAAACAAGAAGGTGGCGAATCCCTGAGCGATGCATGGAGTAGATACAAGAGCCTTCTGCGACAATGCCCGAACCACAGCATACCCCTGAGCCGTCCAGATGCAATCATTTATCTTAGGGCTGAGTACACCAAATAAAAGGATCGTCGACGGCGGATGCACACGAAACTTTATGGAGTTAGGCGACGAGGAAGCACTCCAGGCCATCGAGCGAATTGCAGCCTACCCAGCAAGATACACTGAGCATGACCTGGACCGACGGACGGCTGGAGTACATGAGATAAGCACGTTGGAGGCGCAGCTCGAAGCCATACATAAAAGGTTAGACCAGATACACTCCATGGACCCTGAGGCGGTGAACTACATCCACAATAGGCAGAAGAATGCGTACTCCAACACATACGACCCAAGCTGGCGAGGCCATCCGAATTTGTCGTACGGAAACTCGCACTACTTAAAGCCTCCAGAAGCTCAAAATCAACAGAGTGGGCCACCAACAAAACAAAAAGCCGATTGAGAGATAGCATTTGAGAAACTGGCGGGCTATCAAGGCGATCAGAGTCGTAAGATAGACGAACGATTCAACAAGATAGAGGACACAATACAAAGTTTGGCGACTACAATAGGGCATCTAACAAATTCAATGTCCGAGCGCAAGCCAGGCACACTCCCAAGCGACACTGAAAAGAACCCTCGAGAGCACGTTTCAGCTGAGAAATGGGAAGAAGCTTGAATCAACCAAGGAGACCAAGGTTGAAGAAGAAGCAAAGGAGACCGAAAACGACGATGAAAGCAAGGTCACGACGAAAGACGCAACTCATCACGACCATAGGAAGGACCAGCGGGATGAAGAAGTGGAGACCGAGCTAGATCCTCTCGCAGTGGAAAAGAAGGTCGACCCACTCCCACCAGTCAAGATTCGACCTCCATATCCCGCGGCATTACGAAGGGGAAAACCGGATAAGAACTTCGAGCGCTTTATTAATATTTTTAGGAAGTTAGAAATTAACATCCCTTTTTGTGAAGCTCTTTTACAGATTCCAAAGTACGCCAAATTTTTCAAGGAGTTGCTATCAAACAGGAACAAGCTAGAGCAATATGGGACGATAGCCCTTAATGAAGAATGCTCTGCGGTGTTACAAAGGAAGCTACCACCAAAGCTCAAAGATAGGGGGAGTTTTCTATTCCTTGTTCCATAGGCTCATTATCATTACTAATGTCCTTTGTGATTTAGGAGCGAGTATTAACTTGTTACCCTTTTCACTTCTGAAAAAGCTAGGGATAGGTGAGCCAAAGCCTACATCTACGATTCTCCAACTAGCGGATAGATCGATCGCATACCCACGAGGAGTAGTGGAGGACGTGCTAGTGAAGGTTGGAGAGCATTACTTCCCAGCCGATTTCGTAGTGCTAGACATGGAAGAAGACACCGACATGCCTCTAATTTTAGGAAGACCATTTCTGAATACGGCAAGAGCTCTTATTGATGTTGGTAATGGTAAACTCATCCTACAGGTTGGGGATGAGAAAGTTACATTTGATGTTTATAAAGCAATGAAACACCCTCCTGATGATGATTCTTGTTCCTTTATCGATAGTATTGATGCATGTGCTCTGGAGTATTTTAAAATTTTCAGGAATAAGGAAAAATTGGAAGCATGCCTAGTTGGAGACGAGTCCGAGGAAATGGCCGATATCGTAGCAAGCTTAGAAGTGAACCCACCTCATCGGAGGTCGGCCAAGCCAAAGTAGAGCGTCGTCTCGATCGATCATCAGCCACGCAACCTCGACCATCAATCGAGGACCCTCCGTTTCTAGAACTTAAACCCTTACCTAGTCATCTTAAATATGTTTACCTTGGCGCTCTTGATACTTTACCCGTGATTATTTCTTCCACTTTGACAGATCTAATGGAAGAAAAGCTAGTGAGGGTGCTAAGAGAACACAAACGAGCATTCGCATGGAAGGTTGCTGACATCAAGGGAGTAAGCCCGACCGTCTGCATGCACAAGATTTTGATGGAAGATTCTTACAAGCCGGTCGCACAACCACAGAGACGCCTAAACCCAGCGATGCAAGAAGTGGTGAAAAAGGAGGTAATTAAGCTTTTGGACGCAGGTATTATCTACCCTATCTCTGATAGCGCATGGGTTAGTCCGACCCAAGTTGTTCCTAAAAAGGGAGGTATGACCGTTATAAAGAATGCCTCTAATGAGTTGATTCCCACGAGAACAGTTACGGGTGGCGTGTATGCATAGATTATAGGAAATTGAATGATGCCACCCGTAAGGATCATTTTCCCCTCCCTTTTATTGATCAAATGTTAGAAAGACTAGCTGGACATGAGTTTTACTGCTTTTTAGATGGTTACTCAGGTTATAATCAGATTTCTATACACTTGAGGATCAGGAAAAGACGACTTTTACTTGTCCTTGTGGTACTTTTGCATATAGACGTATGCCATTCGGATTATGTAATGCACCAGCTACTTTTCAGAGATGCATGCTTGCTATTTTTCATGACATGGTTGGAAGTTTATGGAGATATTCATGGATGATTTTTCTGTATTTGGGTCTACGTTTGATACATGCCTTGATAATTTAGCATCCGTTTCTATCACGATGTGAAGAGACTAACTTGTCTTAAATTGGGAGAAGTGTCATTTTATGGTACAGGAAGGTATAGTTCTCGGGCACAAGGTATCGCATAAAGGAATTGAGGTGGATCGAGCCAAGGTTGACGCGATTGAGCAGTTGCCACCACCCGCGTCAGTGAAGGGAGTTCGAAGCTTCTTGGGACACGCAGGATTCTACCGACGCTTTATAAAGGATTTTTCAAAAATAGCTAAGCCATTATCTAATTTACTTGTTAAAGATGCTATTTTTAACTTCACTGATGATTGTCTGCAGGCTTTTCGAACCTTAAAGGAGAAACTCACCACTGCCCCAGTGATGGTCGCACCTAACTGGACACTCCCATTTATACTGATGTGCGATGCTAGCGATGGTGCAATAGGTGCAGTTTTTAGGACAACGCAAGGATAAGGTATTTCAGGTCATTTACTACGCTAGTAAAACTCTGGACGATGCACAGAGGAATTATGCAACTACTGAGAAAGAGTTACTAGCCGTGGTATTTGCAGTAGATAAATTTCATTCTTACCTAGTGTTGAATAAGGTAATCATTTACACTGATCATGCTGCACTTAGATATTTATTTGCTAAGAAAGATGCTAAGCCTAGGTTGATTCGCTGGATTTTACTACTTCAAGAGTATGACTTAGAGATTCGTGATAAAAAAGGTGTTGAGAATGTGATAGCTGATCATTTATCTAGGTTAGATTACTCGCATGAGCAAGATACTGAGTTACCTATTGACGATTATTTTCCTGACGAACAATTATTTGCTTTGATTGATACATCACTTCCTTGGTTCGCGGGTTTTGCAAATTATGCTGCTACAGGTGAGATCCCACAGGCTTGAGTTTTCATCAGAAGAAGAAATTTCTCTCTGATGCGAAACACTACCTGTGGGATGATCCATTCCTATATAAATTTGCTCTGATCAGGTAATTCGACGATGTATTCCCATCGATGAGGTAAGCTCTGTTTTATTTCATTGTCATTCTGGTTTGACGGGTGGACACCACGGACCAACAAAAACAGCGTTTAAGGTACTTCAATCAGGTTTATTCTGGCCCACTCTTTTTAAGGATGCCCATGCATACGTAACTTCATGCGATCGTTGTCAGCGTACTGGTACTATATCTAGGAGACATGAGATGCCTTTAAATGTCATGTTAGAAGTAGAGTTATTTGATGTTTGGGGCATTGATTTTATGGGACCATTTCCTACTTCATGCTCTAATAAGTATATTCTAGTTGCGGTCGATTATGTATCTAAGTGGGTAGAAGCTGAAGCATGTCGAACTAATGATGCTCGAGTTGTCATTCGTTTTCTTAAGAAGCATGTATTTAGTCGTTTTAGTACACCACGAGCAATAATTAGTGATGGGGGTACACATTTTTGCAATAAATTGTTTGATAATTTGCTATCCAAGTATGGTGTTAAGCATAAAGTGTCTACCCCGTATCATCCTCAGACTAGTGGACAGGTGGAGGTTTCCAACAGGGAGCTTAAGCAGATCTTGGAAAAGACGGTGAACGCCTCAAGGAAGGATTGGTCCTTAAAGTTAGACGACGCACTCTGGGCGTACCGCACCGCATATAAAACCCCTATAGGGACTTCGCCTTTTCGTCTAGTCTATGGAAAAGCGTGTCATTTACCTGTTGAGTTAGAACATCGTGCATATTGGGCAATTAAAAAGCTTAACTTTGATTGTTCTGAAGCAGGTAAAAATAGGTTGCTTCAGCTGAACGAAATGGAAGAATTTCGCCAGAATGCATACGAGAAAGCCAAGTTGTATAAGGAGCGAACAAAGAAGTGGCATGACAAGAAAATCATTAAAAGGGAGTTCAAAGTCGGCGATCGTGTCCTTTTATTCAATTCGAGGTTGCGCCTATTTCCCGGTAAATTAAAGAGTAAGTGGTGCGGACCCTATATAGTAGAGCAAGTCTTTCCATCCGGAGCAGTGCAAATCCTTATGAACGGAAAAGACTCTCTCAAAGTCAATGGACAACGGCTAAAGCTGTATGACGAAGGGAAAATTGGCGAAACAACATTGGTATATCTTGTGGGACCCATAATTTCTAACTTTTCTGCTTCTAGTTGTTCTGTGCCTTTCAGGAACACCTCGTCTGGAGAGAATACCAGCGAGCTGAAGGACCTCCAGAACACCAAAGCAAGCCTAGACACCAAGCCACCCTGATCGTCTCGACAGTCGAGCTAACGACTTTAAAAACAGCGCTTCTTGGGAGGCAACCCAAGTATTATCGATGCATATATTATATTTAGTCCTATTATTCTAAGTAATTTTTTTCTAATAAAACTCGCTTTCACGGTGCGCCTAGTCATGATTGTTTCGCAGGCTCATAACTAGTTTGGGGGTTGCCCGTTCGCGATGGTTGCTTGCTTACTGCGATCAACAAGTCTTCTACATCGGTCAACGGAAAATTCAGGGCAGTGTCACTTCTACTCTCTCTTTGTATTTAGTTTACACATTGAGGACAATGTGCTATTTAGTTTGGGGGTGGGATGTGACACATGCTAGATTTAATATGCTTACTTATTTAGTATCTATGCACTTCGGTCTTTTAGTGGGTATAACTGATGAAGGTTGCGATTTGAATGTCATCTGTGGAATCTCCTGTCAATGATGAAAATTTTTAAAATTTACCATGTTGGGATATGATCCGATGAATTGAGTGAGATAGTCTTACATGTTGCATTGTCGTGATATTAGCATGATTATTTGGCTATATTGACTGCTTTAGGAGAGTATTGCGCATCATGAAGCACAAACCCAGTTATATATGTGAGTTCTTGAGCCTTCAGAGATAATTCAGAGCAACTCATTATGCTCGGTGTTTATTCTTGTGTGACACGCATGGACTGAATATTTTCGAACTTGCTCTGTTATGCATGTCAATGGTTACTAAGTGGATTTTTATGTGCGAAAATGAGAAGGGCACTAGGATTGAGTCAGTGGCCTAAATATTTCCCTACCTTACGTATTTACCACTTAGTGAGCCCCTTTGAGCCTTATTTGACTTATTTGTTGACTTGGAGCCCATATACTTAGCCTAATTGCCTCAAATTTAGCCTATACGACCCTCATTAACGTGTAATTTAACGATATCGTGAATAGTGACTTGTTGGTTGAGAAGGAGCTAATCGCCGATGCATGTTATTATGAGTTCGTCCTACGATATAGATCTCTCGTCGAAATATTGCAACGGACTAGAAACCTCTCCCTTGGATAAGATGAAAAAATTGGAGGGGCTGGTTCAAAAAAAAAAAGAGTTGAAAAAAAAAGAAGAAAAAAATATATATATATTGAAAAAAAAAAAGAGAAGAAAGCAGCGAGAAGAGCTAGAAAAGGAAAAAGGACGAGTCGGGTGAAAAATAGGTACGGCGTTAGAAGAGCGAAATAAGTGGTTAGAAGAGCGATTCGATGATTGACACGTTTGATATTTTTAGCTCACTTTCCCATATGACGCACCTTTCAAAACCCGAGCCCCATTACAACCTTTGATGAAAGGCCCTTTGATTCGTGCATGACTTCTACTATGTGACTTGATGTGATATATTTGCAAGCATAGAGTAATATCTTTTCATGTCGTGCATTGAGCGTCTTTATACAGATCCCTTTGAAAACACCTGAGCGACTTGAGCGATCCTAGTGAGAGTTGTGGATTGATGCGTAGTACGATTCTAGAAATGTCTTCATGCTATGATGAGATTGCGACATATTACTGCCTGCCTCATGTTTTGACTATATCGTTCATTAGTTGATGATTATCTCGATCTTATATGCTTTTACGTTTTCTGAGATGAAACGGGAGAAATTCATTGATTGATGTTTTATAATCCTAACTTGGTTTAGTTTTATTCCGCTTTTATGATCGAGGACGATCGAAGCTAGTTCGGGGGTTGTTGATACGTTAGAATTTTACGTCATTTTATACCCCATAATAGCATGTTTTTAGTCGTTGTCTATTCAAATATACTCTGATATCCTATGATTATGTCTATATTTCATGTTTTGTAGATATCGGAGCAAAAAGGACCAAAGTCGAAGAATTATACACGCAAAGTATACTATGAATTGGATTGGACTACAAATCAATTTATTCAGCCTATTGGAAATTGCTTGGCCCACAAGAGACCACCATCACGTGTTAAAGGCAATTCAAATAAGGGACCACCTAAATATAGGCATACACGTGTGCAAGAAGAAAAAGAAAGGGTCAATACCACTTGGCCAAGAACCCACGTTGATTTGAATAGCGAGCTTCAAGGGAAAAGATATTGGAAGATTCGAATAAGATCAAATATTTTAGAGTCCAAGTGGGTGCTATTTTCTATAAAAAGGAGACTCTTGAGCAGCAAATAAAAAAAGGAGGGGAGGGAGATCGACGTCTGAGAAGGAGAGGCAGCGAATAACAGAAATAACACGAGCGAGAGAGCAGATTGAGGCGAAAAGAAAACAGAGCGCGACGACTAGCGGAATTATCGACGGCTGGCGAGGCGCTCCTTCCGTGATAAGCATATTATTTCTCTATTATTTTGACATTGAATATTTTGTATTTTTATTTTATTAATATGATAGCTTAGATTCTCTTGTGATTGAGGCCGTATTAGGCCGGATTATGAATTCGTAGTAATGTTATTCGTATTTTATTTAATCGTATGAATTAAGTTACGTGTTCTATATTTGAGTTAATGCTTGCGTATGCTTGATCACCATGTGCATGATTTTTGATTGGTTTATGAGACTGAAAAAGTGATTAGACCGGTTAGAATAATAAATATAGGACACCGCGACGTAAAACCGACCAGAGATGGAATTCGGTTTCGTACGTGTGGTTTTCGAGACCTTAGGCGCCGAAAGCGTGTAAACTCGGGGAAATTCATAAAGCGGAAGGCGTGTGAAGTGATTGCAGTCTTATAGAAATATATAGATTGGTCATTATTGCATAGGGTCGCTAGTTACGTGAATAACGGGTAGCGCGTATATTAGGAATTTCTACCTTGACTAGTTTTATTGATTAAATAAATATTGATTGCATGAATACGTAGGATTAATCCGTGCCGAGTATGTGCCTTGATCACGTTCGTCGTTAATTGATTTTTATCTCATCTATTTTATTTGCGTCTAATTTATTATTTGCGTCTTTTAATTCTTTTAATTAAATCATGAAAAATATAAAAATTCCGTTAGTCTAAATTTGAATTAAGAATATTTTCTTAGAATTAATCAAGCTGTCTTCGTGGATCGATACTCGGACTTCGTCCGTTTTATACTACTTACACGACCTAGTACACTTGCTAGTATTTGAGCGTGTCAAGGAGCTAGACACAAGACCAAATATTTCAAAGATAAATTGCCAAAAATAATTGTTGATTAACTCCATTATTACTAACTTTATTTCTATGTGGTACAGATTTTTAAATTTCTGCCAGGGGAGCTAGACGTTAATAACGGAAAATACAGGGAGTTAATTGCAATTATTTAATTACTAAGGGGGAGCTTTACATTGGGTTTTATTTTGAAATAGGGTCAATCTGAAATTCCTTAGAGAACTTACCATCGAGAAACTGAACATTAGAATTAATTCGCAATCTAAAGTTTCTCGATCGTAAACAGTGTCTGGATCGATTTTTTATTAACTGCAATAATTTGAGATCGAAAAATTAGAATTTTTCTTGTGCAAATAGTAATGGGCCTGATCCCTTATATCACAAAATGTCAAATCACAAGCCCGACAACAAATTAATGCTAGTTAATAAAAGTTTAACTTTTGTCAGTCGAAAAACTTGTTCTCACGCAAAACCTAATCGAAAAAAAAAACTCTCTCTCGCAAAACTTCCTCAGACGGTATAAAATCCTTCATAATCTTTCAATTTTTCACTCCAAGTCGTCTGATTAAGGTAGAAATTCTATTCGGTTAACGATTGCGTATGTTATAACTGATTTGTATTTAAATTCTGTAGTTTTTCGCATGTTTAGTTAAGATTTTTCGTCTGTTCTTCAAAAACCATTTAAACGTATACTGTTTCACTAAATTTAGGCATGCTTCTTGGATTTTCTGAGTTAAATGCCTGTTGTTTAGATAGATTCGATGTTTTTGATGATACAGATAGCGTAAATCGTTGGAAAATTTCCATCTGTGATGATAAAATGTGTTTCGATGAAAGGGTATTTTGAAGTTTTGAAGCTGTCGAAGAACTTTGTCGATCGCAAATTCTCTTAATTGGATTTCAATTCAATCGAGATACTATTTGTGTCGATTTAGTTTTTGTTCGCAAAATTTAGACTTAGTCATCACGATAAAAGATTATAACCGTTACACTTACCATCGAAAAATCCAATTATGATTTTCTGCGAGCGAAAAACTTATTCACTGAATAGATAATTTAGATGCGAATTCAAATCGAGCGTTAAACTTACCATCGCAAAATTAAAACTTCGACTTCACTTTATTTCGGTCGGAAAAGTTTTAGCTGCGAGAAATTTATTTTTCAATGCTTAATTTTTTCGATCGTAAAATTCACCGCTTATAATAAATTGATCGAAAAATTTCTTGACGATTGACTTAGTTTCGTCGCTGACCAATTTCTCGATAAATAAGTACAACAGCGAAAATTTTATTTTAAATCGAAAACTATCTACCGCTTGACAAATTTCAAATTGAAAAATTTTATTCAATCGAAGAAAATTTCTCGACTGTAAATTTACCTGAGAAATAATTTCTCGATCGTAAATTTACCAGAGAAATAATTTCTCGATCGTAAATTTACACGGAATTTTTCTCCATCGTAAATTGATTTCTCTAAGGCTTTTACACTGTAGCGTATAAAATTTCTCGATCAAAAAATTACACGGAAACATTTCAATTGAAATCAATGCATAGGAAATCAAATTGAAAATCAATTTTATCGACCGAAAAATTTCTCGGCATGAACAGTGACATATTTTTTTGATTAAACACTTAGCGAAATTTCGAACTATTTTTCACGCGACATATATTTCATTCGATACATTCATGCCATCACGATTTTGAATTGAACATACACTATGCATTTGATATGATTTCAATTCAAAATTCATCGACCATGCTATTATTTGCAATATTACTATAGTTTGATGAAATTTATTCATATTTCGACTGAAAATAAAATTGATCTAATAAACTTTTATATATCTTATTTTTCAGATGGATCGCTACCCAAAATACAACCATATATGTGATCACAATCTGTACTTGAAGGTTCAGGATACAAACTTTCAGCTCGATCTGAGCACATTTCGGTGTCAGAACGATATCATCGTATCAATCCTACAAGGCCACCCCATCTGGCATGCGTTAACGGTCACCGCATCAGTGCCGATGGTCTATCTCCTGCAGTTATGGGGCTGCATACAAGGAGAAGTGAACAATGGAGCATTCAGATTCGCAACAAGGATAGGGACGCGCATATCAGCATGGACAAGAACCAGTTCGGCATGGTACTGGACTTGCACCACAGCAATAATTAAGACTCGGATGTTGAGATGATTCAGGACTTCTTGCACATGGGATACCAACCGCCGCTCACAAGATTAGCTCAGGTCCAGAGTAGCGGAATCCCACACCCGTGGATGACACTATTCGGTGAATAAGTGTCTGTCGCCCAAGCACGCAGGATTCGATAAGGGCAACAGCAATATTTTGAGGATATTCCACGGCATCGCCTTCTCAAGAAATTATGACTATGCACAGCTGATCTGGAACGACCTCGCGGACCAGATTCGACAGAAGGAGAACCGGCGATCAAAGAACGTGCCATATGGTCGATGGTTCAACGTCATCATCAGGGAGATCATGGCGCTGCACCAGAACGTCCCCCAGCTGCCTCCTGGTAGAAACTATCAGCCGCCAAGGCTAAAGTTTTTCCACAACCCACGGCTCACGGATCAGGACCAACCGTCGATGCCAATTCCACTCAACTTACTCAGGCTCGCCGACCCCGCGGGAGCTGAGTATCAGAAATTCTGCTGGGAACACAACTTAACGGAAGAAATGATTAGAGGGCCCCCGGCAGATCACCATGTGAGCCCTCCCCAACACCAACCAAGCCCTGACGACGTGATGATAGACGTCGTCGCTCAGGAGCTTCAACAGGAGTCCTCTTTGATCGAAGAGCCAATGCCCGACGTGGAAGATACCCTAATCGACGTCGTGGCTACAGAGATGGGTCTCGAGGCTCCTGCACTCGAATTACAAGTGGAAATGCCCGTAAATGTTGGCCGTGCTCGACGAAACTTTTGAGGAAGTCCTTCAACAAGAAGCACGGCCCGAAACGGAAATGGGGCACACTTCACTTCCACTGGTGACAGATCAGACATTGGAGATCGTCGATCGAGACCTTACTCCTCACACCGCCACCCCATCTGTCACAGAGTCTGACGAGGAAATCAATCTGATCAGGAGGACTCCCAGAAGACTCAGTGTTGGAGTCGCTCTTTCCAGCAGTCACCACCGCACCAGATACTACGCTGACCACAACGACAAGTGTTGTCGGCACTTCATCGCTCGATCTTGAGCCGCAACCATCTCACGTGGTGTCTGGTTCGCAGGCACAAGCTGAGCCTGCCATAACACCCATAGAGGCGAATCCTCAGGATTCGACTCAAGGATTGGGTGGAAGTCTCATACAGTCACAACCTCAAGTGACAGTGAGCCAACCTGAAGAGTCGGTGACTACTCAAGGGTTGATAACAGGCGACATCAGTCGTCCTGGTCCATGCACGGAGGCGTCCACTCACTTTGTGACGAACGAGGAGTTCCAAGCCGCTCTCTGCCGCTGTACAGTCTATGGAAGACAAAATCACGGATAGAGTACTTCAAGCAATCGAGACATCCCGAAGAGATACCGGGAAAGCACATGTCTCTGAAGGCCCTTCGTCACAAACCAACCCCACACCTCCACAACCCACACCCACCGACCCTTTACCCACTTCCTCCATCCTCATCAACCCATACACCATACCCATAACCGAGCTCCACGACATATTACTCGCCCGCTTGATCGGCCTGTCCATTCGGTCGCCTCAAGAGGAATCCCTCTATCGGCGATTGGCGGATCATCCTGAGCCACCGATTGACACCTGCCGAGGCCAAAGCTCCCACTCACATCGCAGACATGACGATCCTGACGATCAGGACCCTCATGAGGGGGAGAAGACGCCGAGGACATCTACATCCGGCCAAGGACAAGGCTCGAGCGCTACGCAGACGAGCGCTGGAGCTGGTGAAACCCAAACTACCCAAACCACCGAAACCCACACCCACACCCCGCACCGCACCGCCCACATCGACCCACCAACCTTTATCATGCGGACGCCTCCGCCCACACCGCCGATCTACTCAAGCCCCTTGCTTCCGGAAGAAGAAGCAAGTGCTGCAATGCTTGTAGCTCTGGCAGCTTCCCAAGCTACTCCCTCCGTCGCTCCAGACCAACCGGGACACCCTGGACATGGCGTTCAATCCACACGAAGTATTAGACAAGTACATTTTCGAAGGCCAGTGGATGACCCATTCCATGCCCGAGGAGCATCAGAGACAACGGCTTCAGGACGTACGCCACTTCTTACAACAAGCATCCGTGGACCTCGTGATCATAGAAGACGACGAACTTCAAGAAGGTATAGACTACCAAAGTGAAATCCCAAGGCTACCGGAGTTGATCGCACAACGAGCGGCCTCCCCTACAAGACAGATACCAGGGACCGTTCGGATCGACACGCCGTGGGAAAACATTCACATAGAGATACCTTTCCTTGAAGAAGTCAGTGAAAACATTTGCACGTCACCGGTTCGAATTAAGAAGCCGGATGAGTTCGAGCTGAGAGGGATCTCTCACTGGGATCAGCAGAAGAGAATGACATATCTGTAGATGCTGACCCAACTAGGACCGGACGTGAGGCTGGGGATCCCGAAGGATCGACTGAAGAGTCACTTCAGGGAACTCTCCCCAATTTGCCAACTCCTCAGTGTCTATTGCCAAAGGAGGACTTCCAACACCTCACTACATCATCGAACGAGTGGACAGGATCCGAGAGGAACTGAGCGAGAGCGACCTGCCGTACCTCCCGCCGATGAAGTGTACCATCTTTATCAGCTATGCGTGGAGAAGTACAAAGGTCCTCAGGGCTTCATCAAGAAAGAAGGCCTCGAAGGGCTCTACCGGTTCATGGTGCGACAAGTCAAGTACTTCGCCGCTCACAGACCTTCAAATGGCGCTTGAGAGCAATATGAAGAAGGTCAACATGGCCGAACCACTCTTAAAAGGACCTGAGATCGAGAGGCTTCCAAGCAATCACGTGCATATCAGCTCTGTCATCGGCAATACCTACATCAACCCAATTGCCAAGAAGAATAGGTTGATGCTGAAGACAGAAATCCACAAGTTTTGCGACGGAACCCTAAAGATCGTCAGGAGAAATATCGAACAGAGGTTGGAAGAGATAAATAGAGCACGATGCCGAGGATCCACCGGTTTGTGAGAGAACAGCCGCTTCTGATGGAATTGTTGGATGACATCGAGGAGCGCCGGAAGCTCAGGGAGATCGTTAGGGACTACGAGCATGCGCTGGGCTTGCGCAGATCGTACTATGCCCGACAAGGACGAACAGCGCGGAGACGCAATCAAGCACAAAGGGGGAGATTGTAGAATATCATTTATTATTGTGCTTGATTTCATTAGTTGTCCTTGTAATTAGGGGCTTTACTTGTATTAGTCTTTAGATTAAGGACTAGTTAGATATTTTTACCAAGATTGTTGGTATAAATACTTGTAAACTAATTGAGCTGAATAGAGAAAGTTTAGAGAATTGATCCGAAAGGCTTGCAATTCGATTTCTAGAGAAAGAAACAACAGTAACTTTCTCACTCTAATTGAATTCTCTCTCGCGATCTTAACTTGAGTTTTTCGATCGAATTCGATTGATTATCTAAACGATCGAATTACTATGGATTCTAGCCTAGGATCGTAGAGTTGTTAATCTGAGGACCTAACAAAGTTATCGAGCGAGAAAATATTTCGATTTTAAAATAAATTTTCGCTGCGAAATTTTACGATCGAGAAAATTGACAATGAGAAACTAGGTTAATCATCGAGAAAATTTTCGATCGATCAAAATTATCGCTGCGCATATTTGCGATCAAGAAATTTTATCGTCAAAAAAGTAATTTGTCGCCGCTAAAATTTTCGACCGAGAACAAAATTGATCGAAATTATTGTTTGCGATTGTAAGTTTTGCGCTCGAAACTTATATTGCACCCATTTGATCAATCTTTTCACTCGCATAAATCAAATTTCAATTTCACGATTATAATGATTTTTCGATCTGCGTTATAATTTAACGACTTAGTCAGAAATTTGGTGATGAAAATCTTTTACGATGCAAACAGTAAATCAATAAAACTGAATTCAATTGACATTGTTTGCGAGCGAGAAAGTTCTTCGACGCCTTTAAATGTTTGAAAACCCAGTTTAGTCTAACGCTAAATCAATCTTTAAGAACGCAGAAAATCAAACAACATTTTCCCAGAACGCTTAGAAAACACCGAAACTGTCATAATGCAAATTTAACCTAGATTATACACCTAGAATGTTCATAAATACTGCACAACATCATTCGAGTTTTCAAATTCTGAACAGTCGAGATTTTAACACATAATCATGCGAAAGATCACAGAATACAGATGCAAACGGAGTTTAAACGCACGCAATTCCAAAAGAATGTCGATTTACCTTATAAAGACGAAAATCAGTGAAAAGAATGCAAGATTTGAATAATTTTGACTTTGTCTTTGTGGAAATGGTTTTTTCGCGAGAGAAAACTTTCGCTTGTTCAATTTGCGATCGAGGGTTTTTTTGCGTTTATTTAGGGATTTTCGACTGCAAACATTAATTTAGTTTAAGTGGCCTGATTAGACGTTTTCAATACTTAGAAAATTCTAAGCCCATTACAGTTTGCGATCGAGAAACTTCTGATCGAAAATTTTCATCTGGTACCTATGTAATTTTCGCTCGACAAATTGGAAGCGAAAATACCATTGGTACCAGATCAATTTTCGCTCGAGAAACTGCGATCGAAAACTACAAGATTCGCCCAAATTTTTCGATAGTAAGTTTTTCTATGATTTCAGATTGACCCTAAGTTCTAGTAAGACCACATAATTGCTCCCCCTATGCATGAAAATAACTGCAATTAACTCCCTGTAATTCAGGTCGGTGACATCTGGCTCCATCTTCAAATTTTGTAAATCTGCAATACTTAGAGCAAAAGATGTCGAGAATATTAGAGTTAATTTTTGGAATCAATTTTTCTATTTAGGCGCCTCCTGAAACATTTTTAAGATAAGTTGGTTAAATTCAAATTCGTAAAACACGTTATCGATCAAAATATTTAACCATCCAAAATTTAAACCAATGCCGTGCACTCCAAGTCGTGATTAATTCGTCAAGTCTTCCTCATTGTTTCTGCAACACTTAGAGAAAGATCATCAAAATAGTTTGAAGCTTAAGGCATAAATTTTGTAAGTGCTCCCCTCAAATAGTGGACCTTAATTGATTTATTAAGCAAGTAGATAAATCAATCGAAGTAACAATTACTAAAAACACGCGAGTTATCAAAATTGCCTCATGTAGGTCCTGTATTATCAACTCCAAGATACTAGTCTTCAATCCTTAGTTAATCAATTAGAATTTTCTGAAATCAAAGTTCGATCGAAAAACTCTTTTCAAACCCTGAGAGAGAATTCGCTTAGTGAGATGAAGATTTCTGACTTTCTCTCTCTAGAAGTTGGATTGACAGCCTTTTGGATCAAATTCAATCTTCTCTATTTTGCACGATGTTTACATTAGTATTTATACCAAACAAACTTGGTATAAGTACAAGTTAAGTCCTAATCTAAGGACAAATACAAGTAAAGCCCCTAATTACATGGACAGCTAATTAAATGAAAGCACAACTAAAACATATATTTTACATTCTCCCCCTTTGTGCTTGATTGCTCTTCCGTGCTGTCTGTCCTCGTCGGGCATAGTACGACCTGCACGAGCCCAGCGCATGCTTGAAATTTCTGAGCGTATTCCTTAGCTCCGGTCGCTCCTCGATGTCGCCAGTAATTCCATCAGGAGCGGCTGCTCTCTCACGAATCGGTGGATCCTCAGCATCGTCTTTCTGTTGATCTCTTCCAACCTCTGCTCTATGTTCCTCCTCATGACCTTGAGCATCCCATCACAGAACTTATGGTTCTTAGTCTTCAGCATCATCCTAGTCTTGTTTGCGATAGGATTGTAGTAGGTGACGCCTAAGACTGAGCTGATGTGCACGTGATTGTTGGGAGATCTCAGGTCCTTTGTTGAGCGGAGCGGTCATGTTGACCTTCTTCATGTTGCTCTCCAGAGCCATCTGAAGGTCGTGTGCGGCGAAGTACTTGACTTGGCGCATCATGAACCGGTAGAGCCCCTCGAGACCTTCTTTCCTGATGAAGCCTTGAGGACCTTTGTACTTCTCCATATAAAGCTGGTAGAGGTTGTACACCTCCTCGACGATAGGAAAGGTCAGTCTCGCTTAGTTCTTCTCGAGTCCTATCTACTCGCTCAATGGCGTAGTGAGGTGTTGGAAGTCCTCCTTTAGCACAGTACACGCTGAATAGCTGAAAGACTGGGGGAGACTCTTATAATGACTCTTGGCTTGTCCTTTAAGTCATCCCCAATCTCACATCCGATCCAAGGTGGGTCAGCATCCAGAGGTACGTCGTTCTCTTTTGCTGATCCCAGTTAGAGAGCCCTCTAAGTTCGAACTCACTCGGCTTATTTACTTTGTCCGATGACCTCCAAATATGTTCACGAACTTCCTCAAGCAAGGGGATTTCAATCCGAATATGCTCCCACGGCGTGTCGATCTGAACGGTCCCTGCAATTTATCTTGTGGGAAACCGCTCGTTGCGCAATCAACTCTGGAAGCCTGTGGGATATTGTCGTAATCTTCAGCTTCCTGAAGTTCTTCGTCCTCTATCAGGACCAGGTCCACCGTAACTTGCTATAGGAACTGCCGAATGTCCTTAAGCCGTTGTCTCTGATCATCGACGGGCATGGAATGGGTCATCCACTGTCCTTCGAATATGTACTTGTCGAGGAATTCATATGGGTAAACACCATTTCCTGACGGTCCCGGTTGGTCTGGAGAAGCTGAGGGAGTAGCTTGGGCTTAGGCCAGAGCCACGAGCATGGCGGCACTTGCTTCTTCTTCGGAAAGCAAGGGGCTTGTGCGGGTCATTGGTGTGGGCGGAGGCGTCCTTAGTTTGAAGGATGGTGGGTCGCTATGGGTTTAGAGTAGTGGTGCGGAGCGTGGTTGGGTTGTTTGGGTGGTGGTTTGAGTTTGTCCGCCTCCAGCGCTTGTCTGAGTTGGGCCTGCGCCTTGTTGTTGACCTTCGCCTGGCCCACTTGATGAGGTCCTAGGCCTTTTCTTCCCCTCAGGACGATCCTAATCGTCTGGATCGTCATGTCGTCGCGGGTACGAGAGCTTTGACCTTGGCAGGTTTGAGCACGTGGCTCAGGGTGGTCCACGAGACGCCTGTAGAGAGATTCTTCCTGAGGCGTTCGGGTGGAAGGCCTATAAGACGGGCGAGTAGGATGTCGTGTAGCTGGATGACGATGATCTGCTAGTGGGTCAGCGGGTAGAGGGTTGTGGGGTTGGGTATCTTTGTGCTGAAGGGCCCTCGGAGACGGTGCTTTCCCAGTATCACGCCGTGACGTCTCGACGGCTGCTAGTACTCTCTCCATCATTTTGTCTTCTAGGGATTTGATGGCCGCAGAGAGAGCTGTATGAAACTGGTCTTCAGTCGCAAACTGGATGGACGCCTCCGTCGAAGATGGACCAGGTCGACTGATGTCGCCTGTTGACAACCCTTGAGCCGGCACCGGCTCCTCAAGTTGGCTCGTAGTCACTTGAGGTGGTGACTGTTCGAGACTTCCACTCAATCCTTGAGTAGAATCTTGAAGATTCTCCTCTATGGGTGTTACGGCAGGCTCGGTGTGAACCTGCGAACCAGACACCGATAGGCTGTGCTGCGGCTCAAGATTGAGCGATGAAATGTCCACAGTACTTGAAGGGATGATCGGTACGGTGTCTGATGTGGTGGTGACGGTGGTGAAGAGGGACTCTAGTTGTATGCTTAGTCTGCTATGAGTCCGTCTAATTAGTCGAATCTCCTCATCGGACTCGTGTCGGATGAGGTGGCTGTATGAGGAGAAGGTTCACGTTCAACCTCACGAGCCTGTTCCGTCACCTGTGGACGTGAGCTTTGCCCCGCTTCTGCCTCGGGCTATGCTTCTTGTTGAAGAACCTCCTCAATGGGCTCTTCGAGCACGTCTACATAAAAGACACTTCTACTTGGAGCTCCTGATTTTGATCTTCAGCTTACATTTCGAGAGCCACCTCGTCGATCATCATGGCATCCAGATCTGGTAGCTGAGTTTCTTTGACTGGGGCTCCTGTTCAAGCTCCTGGGCCACTGCATCGATCATCTTGTCCTCAGGTCTTGGGTGTTGTTGTTGGTGAGGCTGACTGCGAATCTGTCAGGGGGCCCTGATCATCTGTTCCGTTAGATGATTCTCCGGCAGTATAGCTTATAGGCGTCTCTCAAAGAGTCGGTAAGACGTAGTAGTACAAATGGAATCGGCATCAAAGGCTGATCCAAGTCCGTGAGCTTTGGGTGATGGAAGAATTTGTGTCGCGGCGGTTGGTAATTTCCTCCCGGAGGTAGACGATGGATGTTCTGCTCGTACATCTCCATAGTTTTCTAATGATTACGGAGAACCACCGAGCATACGGCACATTCTTCGAGCGTTTGTTCTGCTTCTGCCTGATCTGCTCGGCTAGATCATTCCAGATCAGTTGAGCAAAATCGGGATTCCGCGAGAATGTGATTCCGTGAAAGATTCGGAGAATGTTGCCGTTGCATTCGTCGAAGCCTGCGTGCTTTGGCGACAGACACTTGTTGATGATGCCAAAAAGTGTCTTCCATGGATGTGGGATCCCGTTGCTCTGAACTTGAACTAGTTTGGTCAGGGGAGGACGGTATCCCATATGAAGTCTTGCACCATCTCCGCATCAGTGGGAAGGGGGTCGTAATTTGAGCTGTAGGGGAGGTCGAGAACAAGTCTGAAGTCATTCTTGTTAATGCTTATGTGCCTCGTCCCCATCACCGTGGTGAAACTGTACGCAACTTCAATGACGTGGCTCTGATCATCCCCCAAAACTGTTGGAGGTAGACCATCGGCACCGAGGCCGTCATTGTTAGAGCATGCCATAGGGGATGGCCTTGTAGTATTGACACCATGATCTCGTCCGGACACCTGAAGGTAGTCAGGTCGAGCTGAAATTGGTGTAGTAAATCATTAGTTCAAGAATTTTAGTTTAAGTCGAATTTTGATTTATCAAACCATAATAATGGATTATGTCATAGCATGTTTGAACAAATTCGTAATTTGAAATTATGAAATTTGCACATAGATCATATGAAGTGAAAACTTAAGAGATTACATTTCGACATAAGCATGTATGTCCTATAAAATTTCTGTGAAAATTTTACTAAGTGTTTAAGCACTGTTCACTCCGTGCTTTTTGTCGCGTGCGAATTGAAATTCTCAATTAAATTGCCTAAGTGCGATTTTTAAAAGCAATTCTCCGTTTTAATTTGAGATCGAGAAAAATTTTATTCGCTAAGGTCTGCCACAGTGGAAAAGACTTAGAAGATTTTACTAAGTGCTGAACGTTATACGCGTGGTACTGTAGCTATGAGATATTACAAACGAGAAAAATTTCCGTGTAAATTTACAATCGAGAAATTAGATTTCCGCGTAAATTTAGGATCGAGAAATTTTTCGCGCATGAATAAAATTTTTGCTGCGAAATTTTACGATCGAGAAAATTGTCAACGAGAAACTATGTCAAACATGGAGAAAATTTTCGATCGATCAAAATTGTCGCTACATGCTTTTACGATCGAGAAATTTTATCGTCGAAAAATCAATTTTATCGCCCGAAAATTTCGACCGAGAACAAAATTGAAATCGAAATTATTGTTTCGATTGTAAGTTGTGCGCTCGAAACTAAAAGACATACAATACAAACATATTTTTCAAACACAGCGTAATTAACATAACACCCGCCACACAGGTCGCATCCATGTACACACCACCCTCAAAAGTTACCGGAAGTTCCAGAAGGATCAGCCTCGCCTTTTACAAGTTCACTTACCGTTTTTACTGCATCTACAACACATAAAAACATGGGATGAGCTATAAAGCTCAGTAAGTGGAAATATGCATGTATGCACGTGCCAACTAGCAAAGGCATCCGCGCCATTGCTTTCTATACTCACATAAACATATCATTTTTTATTTTTTTTATTTTTTTTTCATTTCTTTCACTTCTATCAAGCCCATAGCTAACTTACTACGCGCACCACCATAACATGAGCTCAAATCCTATACGGATAAAAATACGATAGTTGGCCCACTCTGGCTAGGACAAAACTAGGGTTTATCTCCAGTTTTTCCATTCACCAGGTCGCCCCTCTATCTGACGATCGTCCTTCTTCTACTGCGGTTGCCTTTCCTGGCACTCTGGCTTAAGCCATGTGTCTCGTCCAGGTGACCCTCGTCCGCTACCTAAATAATTTAGGTACATACATTCGACGGTTTTACCCCCGTCATGGTGCCTTTGTAGAAGTAGCTATCATTCCTTTACATCTTGACATCAATTACCAATATCGTCAAACATATTTTGTTCTCAGACGATCTTATTCTGTGCATACTCATACTTCTAATTCTCACATCATACGTGTATGCACATGCCCATGTCACGTAATAATGCAATAAATGTATACTATGCAAAAGCATATCGAAACATTTCACTTCATCAATCTTCACCACATATTCACATCAAAGCACATAGTCACATAAAACAAATACATATAACACAAATTATGTGTTGTAGGTGAGATTCCCACTTACCTGACGTCCTTAAGCTAATCGCTAACGTGTTGAGTTTCCTAAAATATCGTCCCTTAACCACGAAAAGACAATAAAATCAGTTTATATATTATATTAGTTGACTACGTAAAATTTCGTTCGGAAATTCCATCAAAAAGGACGTTTGCCTATACCGTAAATTGACCCTGAAGACACCGAGAGGCAAGTTATGATCGGGCGTTACGAGAGACTATGCCCGTTAGACTCAGAATATTTTTCTGATTAAATAGTGTAAAAATAATTTTCCTAAAAGGCGATAGTTTTTTTTTTAGAACTTGAAACGTTTTATTCAAAGTGACCCGATTCGCGAAGTGCATTACATGAACCCGGGAAATTCTACACAGTAACCAAGTTCACGAAATTTCTTCCAACTCGCGAAACACTCAATTCGCGAACTAATTCGCAAAACTTGTATTAATAATTCGCGAATTCTACCAATTCGCAAAAGTGAGTTCGCACACCCCCAATTTCGCAAAGTCTGATGAATTCGCAAAACTTCGTACAATGAATCGAGTTCGCAAAATATAACCTGCGAAATAGAATTTGCGAACTAGGACTTGCGAAATTCGACCGACCCGCGAAACTCTCTTCTCACTCTCAAATTCGCAAACCTCATTCGCATACCTTCAATTCGCAAACCACATATACCTAAAGTCGCATTCACTAACTCAATCTCAACGAAGACGACATTTTACCCAACCCTGGGAACATTGCTGATCCTGATGCTGAACCCTCTAAATCTACTACGGTTGAGATCCCTTCTTCGGACAACGGACCCCAATCCAATGAACCTCCAACCGATACAAATGCGGCCAGCTCATCTCAGACCAATATACCAATTTGGGCTCGCTCTCATCCTACAGATCAGATTATTGGGGATCCCACATCTGGTGTCTCGACACGTTCGGCTACGATGAATGAAAGTCTGTTTGCTTGCTATCTCAGTCAAGTCGAACCATCACGAGTAGGAGGAAATAAATCAGTTTTGAACGTTCACAAGTTTGGGAACTCGTACCACGACCTCACAATAGATCCATTATCGGTACAAAATGGATCTTCAAGAACAAAAAGGATGAAGACGGTGTTGTTATCCGCAATAAAGCAAGACTTGTGGCTAAGGGGTACAACCAACAAGAAGGCATCGACTATGATGAAACTTTCGCCCGAGTTGCCAGGATCGAAGCCATACGAATTTTTCTTGCCTTTGCTGCTCACAAGAACTTTAAAGTCTACCAAATGGACGTGAAGACTGCATTTCTGAATGGTTTTCTCAAAGAAGAAGTGTTCCCAGGGTTGAATGTATGTACCTAAATTATTTAGGTAGCGGACGAGGGTCACCTGGACGAGACACATGGCTTAAGCCAGAGTGCCAGGAAAGGCAACCGCAGTAGCAAAAGGACGATCGTCAGATAGAGGGGCGACCTGGTGAATGGAAAAACTGGAGATAAATCCTAGTTTGTCCTAGCCAGAGTGGGCCAACTATCGTATCTTTATCCGTATAGGATTTGAGCTCATGTTATGGTGGTGCGCGTAGTAAGTTAGCTATGGGCTTGATAGAAGTGAAAGAAATGAAAAAAAATAAAAAAATAAAAATGATATGTTTATGTGAGTATTAGAAAGCAATGGCGCGGATGCCTTTGCTAGTTGGCACGTGCATACATGCATATTTCCACTTACTGAGCTTTATAGCTCATCCCATGTTTTTATGTGTTGTAGATGCAGTAAAAACGGTAAGTGAACTTGTAAAAGGCGAGGCTGATCCTTCTGGAACTTCCGGTAACTTTTGAGGGTGGTGTGTACATGGATGCGACCTGTGTGGCGGGTGTTATGTTAATACGCTGTGTTTGAAAAATATGTTTGTATTGTATGTAAACATTCGAATAATGTGTGTATTGTAAAATAGTAGTGTGTGGTGAGTTTTGTAAAATCGAAAAATTAAATCGGTATTTTGTATGTAATATATTTATATTTCTATTTAGTCACGTAAGTTAGTGTAAGATAATAGTAGTAGATGGCGGGGCGCCACAGGTGGGTATCAGAGCTTCGGTTTGCAGTTTCTGTAGACTGTCCATGTACACACACTCAAAAGCTAGGAAGACAGCCTTGCTTGTAAGTTATATGATATTGTGAATTTCTTGCATAGCATGATTTATTGGCCTTAGGGACTGTTAGGTTAAGAGAAACAACATGGTTAGAACCAGAGGGGAAGGTAGCGGGGTAACCAATCACGATGGCGAAAATGTAAACCCGACTGACAATCGAGACTCGACTATTCTTCAGCTCACCGAGTTAGTCCGTCAGCAGTATCAACAGATTCACGAGTTGATTCAGCAGCGAAACTCTGAGGGGGCAAGAAACAATGGAGTCTCCCAGGCTAATCAAGTTGAAGTTGTGGGTGAAAGATTTCGCAGACTGAACCCTCCTATTTTTGAAGATGCCATTGACCCAACATCTGCTGAGGATTGGATTAGAACTTTAGAGAGCATGTTCCAATACAGCAGAATCCCTGAGAATGAGAAGGTTCTGAGTGCTGCATTTTTACTACGAGGAAGTGCAGGTCACTGGTGGGACACCATACAAGTCATTGAAGATCCAGCTGCAATGTATTGGGAACGTTTAAAGAATTATTCAGGAACAAATATTTTACTGCACCTGTGCGAGCTCAGCGCATGAATGAGTTCATCAATCTCAGGCAAGGGATGATGACTGTGGCTGAGTATATCAGAAAGTTTGAACAACTGTCAAGGTTCGCGACTCATATGGTGAGCACTGATGCTTTGAAGGTCGAACGATTCCTTGAGGGTCTGAAGCCAGAGTTGTATCGCGACGTTAATATGGCTGGAATACAAGGAGCTTCATATGCTCAAGTGGCGGAGCGAGCGATGGTGGCAGAACAGGCTGAGACACGAATTATTCGTGCTCAGGAGGCAAATCGAAAATTCGTACAAGCAGCAAATTGGAGGGGTGAAAAACAGAAACGACAATTCATTCCTAAAGGCGGAAAGCAAATTTTCAGAACAGACCTGGACCACCACCGCAACAAAATCTTAACCAGGGGAGACCCCAGCACCAAGACCAACTTGCGCGAGATGTGGGCGACGTCATTTGGGAATATGTTTTCACAGAATGCTACTTGTTACAAGTGTGGTAAGACGGGACATTTTGCGAGAGCATGTCCAGAAAATGCACCAGGAGGTCAAGTTATGAACCAAAGTGAGACCACCAGCTGTACCGGCTAGAGTGTATACGCTGACTTCAGAGGAAGCGGAGGCTAATCCGTCTGTGGTTGCAGGTATTCTGCTTATACATCAAGTCCCAACATGCATATTAGTAGATTCAGGAGCCACGCATTCATTTGCATCCACTAAGTATGTGGCGAGACTCGGGATTACACCTAACTTATCTGACTATGAATATGATGTGACTGTTTCACATGGAGTTGCGATGCGAACTAATCTGGTTTCAAGAAATTGTCCTGTGTTAGTGAATGGACGAGAACTGTCCGTTGATTTAATAGTTATTCCAATGAATGACTATGAGGTGATTCTTGGAATTGATTGGCTATCGAAATATGGAGCGGTCATTGACTGTAATCGCATGACAGTTACGTTTAATATGAAGAGAACGAGCCTTTTAGTTTCGTGGGAACAATCAAGGAAAGGAATATTTCTAGAAGTTCAGCGACAAAAGCGCTACGTTTGATCCAGGTGGGATGCGAAGCTTATCTAGTTTTCACGATAAAATCAGAGGATCGTTCAATGCCGAAATTAAAAGAAGTGACTGTGGTACGAGATTTTCCTGACGTTTTTCCAGAAGATTTACCAGGATTACCACCAGACTGAGAGATCGAATTTACGATCGATTTAATACCAGGATTTGCTACAATCTCAAAGACTCCATATCGGTTAGCGCCAGCTGAATTAAAAGAGTTAAAAGAACAGTTGGATGATTTATTACAGAAGGGATTTATCCAACCCAGTTTTTTCTCCTTGGGGAGCGCCAGTTCTGTTTGTGCGAAAGAAGGATGGGTCGATGCGATTATGTATCGACTACAGAGAGTTGAATAAAATAACAATCAAAAATAAATATCCCCTACCAAGAATAGATGATTTGTTTGATCAACTTCAAGGTGCCACGGTGTTTTCAAAATAGATCTACGATCGGGGTATCATCAATTGAAGGTTCGAAAGAAGATATTTCAAAGACGGCGTTCAGGACCAGATATGGACACTATGAATTTTTAGTCATGCCTTTCGGGGTGACTAATGCGCCAGCGGCATTTATGGATCTAATGAATCGGGTGTTCAAACAATTTTTGGACAAGTTTGTCATTGTATTCGTCGATGACATCCTTATATATTCGAAGACGAAGGAGGAACACGAAATGCATCTGAAGAAAGTTCTTGAAATATTACGGGAAAATCAATTATATGCCAAGTTCAAGAAATGTGAATTCTGGTTGAGTCAAGTTGCATTTCTAGGTCACATTGTTTCTGGAAAGGGAATTTCTGTGGATCCTAGCAAAATTGAAGCTATCAACAATTGGCCACAACCAACCAATGTCACGGAAGTACGGAGTTTTCTTGGCTTAGCTGGATACTACAGAAAGTTTATTAAAGATTTCTCAAAGATTGCATCAACATTGACGAAGCTAACAAGGAAGAATGTTCCATTCTATTGGAGTGAGGATTATGAGCGAAGTTTTCAAGAATTGAAGAAGCGACTCACGTCAGCTCCAGTTCTTACCATTCCATCTGGAACTGGAGGATTTTCGGTTTACAGTGATGCATCAAGGAATGGCCTAGGTTGTGTATTAATGCAACATGGAAATGTGGTTGCTTATGCTTCTCGACAATTAAAGGAGTATGAAAAGAATTATCCCACTCATGACCTGGAATTAGCCGCAGTGGTGTTCGCTCTAAAAATTTGGAGACATTATTTATATGGGGAGCATTGTGAAATTTATACGGATCACAAGAGTCTGAAATATTTCTTCACTCAGAAGGAATTAAATATGAGACAAAGAAGGTGGCTAGAACTGGTCAAAGACTACGATTGTGTGATCAGTTATCATCCAGGCAAAGCAAATGTGGTGGCCGATGCGTTAAGCCGAAAAGCTGTAAGTGCAGAGTTACATCTACTGGAAGTGGAGGTAGTACAATTGGGAGAAGTTGAAGCGAGGTTGGCTGTATTAACTTTACAACCGACAATACTGGAACAAATTAAGAAGGCACAAGAAGAAGATGAATTTTATTTGAAGATCAAAGACACTCAAATGGAACAACATGCATCGGATTTCAAGATACAAGATGATGAAAGTTTATATTATAAAGACCGTTTATACGTACCTGATAATGCGGAAATTCGAAGAATTATAATGAAGGAAGCACATGCCACAACCTATTCGGTACATCCAGGGGCTACAAAAATGTATCGAGACCTACGAATAAATTATTGGTGGCCGGGAATGAAAAAGAGACATTGCGACGTTCGTAAGTCAATGTCTGACTTGTCAGCAAATAAAAGCGGAGCATCAACGACCGGCGGGGACATTACAGCCTTTGCTGATACCCGAATGGAAGTGGGATCATATTACGTTTCATCGTTGGCTTACCAAGAAATGTAAAAGGCTATGACGCCATTTGGGTTGTAGTCGATCGATTAACCAAGTCAGCTCATTTCTACCCATAAGTTCGATATTTTCCATGGAGCACTATGCAGAACTATATATTCAAGAAGTTGTTCGACTCCACGGAATTCCGTTGTCGATAATTTCAGATCGAGATTCACGGTTCTTATCTAAATTTTGGATGAGCTTACAGAAGGCGATGGGGACTAAGTTGTCTTTCAGTACGGCTTATCATCCTCAAATTGATGGTCAATCCGAACGAACCATTCAAACATTGGGAAGACATGTTGCGAGCATGTGTTTTGGATTTTAAAGGAAGCTGGAGCAAATATTTGCCATTGATGAATTTTCCTACAACAATAGTTATCATGCAACTATGGGATGGCACCGTATGAAGCTTTGTATGGACGCCAGTGTCGATCTCCTATACATTGGGATGAAGTCGGCGAACGTGCAATGTTAGGGCCTGACATGGTTCAAGAGATGACCGAGGCAATAGCAAAAATACGAGAGAGAATGCGAACGGCTCAAGTCGACAGAAGGAGTTACGCAGACCAAAGGCGAAGGCCATTGGAATTTGAAGTTGATGATTTGGTGTTTTTGAAAGTATCTCCAATGAAAGGCGTAAAACGGTTTGGGCGAAAGGGCAAGTTAAGCCAAGATACATTGGACCTTTCAAGATAATTAAAAGAGTTGGCGAGGTAGCTTATCAACTGGAGTTACCAGCTTCGTTAGCACAAGTTCATGATATTTTTCATGTGTCACGCTGAGAAAATATGTTGCTGATCCAAACCATGTAATAAGTAACGAATTTGTGCATCACCAACTTCAGCCAGATTTGAGTTATGAAGAGAAGCCGGTGGAAATTTTGATGTATGAAGTAAAGAGACTACGAAATAAAGAGATTCCATTAGTGAAAGTATTATGGCAGAATCAGTTAGTGGAAGAAGCTACATGGGAACGTGAAGATGATATGAGAAGTCGCTACCCAGAATTGTTTCAACTAACCTGATTTCGGGGGCGAAATCCTCTTTAAGGGGGGAGAATGTAATACTGGGTCCCGTGAGTAAGCCGGCCAATAAACTTGCATGCATATTATGTGCTTATATGATTATCTGTTGGATATTTATTAATTATGTGCTCACATGATATCTAACGTCATATGGCGAATAGAGGAATTTTCGAAGGATTAATTTCGAAAGAAGAAGTTTCGAAATTAAGGAATATGAAGTATGGGATTTTCGTTAGTAGTAAATTGGGAAATAGGAAGTTAAGTGAGGAGAGTTTGGTCATTGATAGTTATTGAAATAGTGAGAGGTTTTATTAAAGGAGCAACCTTACTTGATTTAAGATAAGGATTAGTTAGAGTCTTTTGTCATTTACTTATCATTAACCTCAAGTGGATGAGGTAAAGAGGGAAAAAAACATCACATTTATTATTTAACGAGAACTAGGAATTTTAGAGAGAAGGGGAGAGCACAACCTCTCGCAGTACGGTGCTGGTTCGGGGACGAACCAGGCGGAAGCTGGTGGGCATGTGACACCCAGGGCCGATGAGGGCGGGGAGTGATCGCCGGTGCCAGAGAAGTGCACGGACAAGGAGCGGCTTCTGGCAGGCTTGCAGGCGAAGGGGTACATGAACGAACCGATCCGACACCCGAATGAGAGGGGATCCTGAGACTGACAATGTATGGGCGTGTCAGGCTAAGAATCGTATAAAAGAATTGATAGTACTACTCATATCACCAAGGTCGACCTACCTTTTCGGGAGTCCATCCGAAAGAACTTCGAAGTTAAGCGTGCTTGACTTGAAGCATCTAGGATGGGTGACCCCCTGGGAAGTTTGCCCAGGGTGCGTGTGAACGAGGACGAAGCATGCTGGAAGGTTAAATGGTGGTACAGTGGGGCCAGATTATCAGTCAGAGTGTGGTGGGCCCAACCCCACTGGTCCCGGTTGGAACGGATCCTACAGTGACACCCGGTATGGGACGGGATGTTACAATACGTGATGAGGAAACTCTTCGCTCAAGAACCCTTCAGGTTGATCAACATACACTTCTTCTTTGAGAAAACCATTCAGAAATGCAGTCTTCACGTCCATTTGGTAGACTTTAAAGTTCTTGTGAGCAGCAAAGGCAATAAAAATTTGTATGGCTTCGATCCTGGCAACTGGGGCGAAAGTTTCATCGTAGTCGATGCCTTCTTGTTGGTTGTACCCCTTAGCCACAAGTCTTGCTTTATTGCAGATAACAACACCGTCTTCATCTTTTTGTTCTTGAAGATCCATTTTGTGCCGATAATGGATCTATTGTGAGGTCGTGGTACGAGTTCCCAAACTTGTAAACGTTCAAACTGATTTATTTCCTCCTGCATTGCAATCAGCCAATCAGGATCGTTGAGAGCTCAGCTACTCGTGATGGTTCGACTTGACTGAGATAGCAAGCAAACAGACTTTCATTCATCGTAGCCGAACGTGTCGAGACACCAGATGTGGGATCCCCAATAATCTGATCTGTAGGATGAGAGCGAGCCCAAAGTGGTATATTGGTCTGAGATGAGCTGGCCGCATTTGTATCGGTTGGAGGTTCATTGGATTGGGTCCGCTGTCCGAAGAAGAGATCTCAACCGTAGTAGATTGAGAGGGTTCAGCATCAGGATCAGCAATGTTCCCAGGGTTGGGTAAAATGTCGTCTTCGTTGAGATTGAGCGCATCCAAGTTTGGAGGGACGACGTTATTGCCGATAGCTGGTGGTGTAGGTGGAGTGGGTGCAGCGTTAGGTTGAGTGGTGGCGGCGGGAGTCTTGGGAACTGGATAGAAGTACTCGAAAAGCAGATCGAGATCCAGTTCACCAGAGTTGCCCTTAGATGAGGAAGTTCCCGCCATTGAAGGTTGACCTTTTGTCAACGACTGTAGAAACCTGGTTCTCGACTGATATGAGCAGAAGTCATGAGGTTGCCTCGCTTTCGTCAAGGTGACATTTGTGCTCTCTATTACTGATCGTCTCTCCCTAAGATAGACTCTGTATGCCTTCGAGTTCAGCGAATATCCAACAAAGATGCCTTCAAGTGCTTTTGGATCAAGCTTCCCAAGATGTTGGCGATCATTGGCCACAAAACATCGGCAACCGAAGACCCTTAGATAGATATATCGGGGATACGACGGTTATTCAGCATCTCGTATGGGGTGCGGTTGAATCTCTTGTGGATGAAGCCCGGTTCTGTGTGTAACAAGCCGTTTGAATAGCTTTGCCCCAAAGAGAATGAGGAAGTCCGGATTGGATGAGGAGAGTCCTGGCTGCTTCAACTAGTGTCCTGTTCTTACGCTCAACGACACCATTCTGTTCCGGTGTCTTCACAGCTGAGAACTGCTGAGTGATGCCCTGAGTGGCATAGAATCACTGAGCTTCTTGTTCTTAACTCAGTTCGTTGTCAGTTCTGATAATCCGAACCTTCTGTTGATGAGAGTTGGGACGTAACAACAAATTCGATGATTATATCAGGAACTTCATCCTTGTACGAATGAGTTTCGTCCACGTGTAGCGTGAAAAATCGTCGACAATCACAAGAATATACCGTCTTCCTCCGAGTGTGGCCGTAGCATTGGGGCCACATAGATCCATATGTAAGAGCTCGAGGATGAGCTTAGAGGACGGTGTTTCCTTAGAGATGTGAGACGATCGCTTCATCTTCCCCAATTCACAGGCAGAGCAGAGGTGTTCTATGATATGTCAGTTGGGGTAGACCGTTGACGAGTTTATTCTGACGCAGTTGTTGATGGTCTTGAAATTGAGATGTGAAAGACGCCGGTGCCATAAATCGTTCAACTTGGGTGCGGCTCGAGAGAGAAGGCATATTGGTCGAGAGGTCGTAAGATTGAGTACGTAAAGGTGAGACGTGCGCGTTCCAGAAAGAAGAGATTGTCCTGAGGCATCTATAATGCTGCAGATGTCAGATTCGAAGAGAACCTTGTATCCTTTGTTGCAGAAACGACCAATACTGAAGAGATTGTAGCTCAAACCCTCGACGTAAGATATCCCTTAATTGTCAGTTTGTCATGGACGAGATCACCAGTTCCGAGAATTTGCGCCATTTGACTGTTTCCGAAGGAGACCCTTCCGAGATAGCGCTCGGAGAAGTTGCTCAACAGCTCCTTATTCCCTGTCATGTGTGTGGAGCAACCCGAGTCTAGATACCACACATGACAGACCTGCAAACATTAGCAAACGTTGAGTCCCCGTTTTCGGACGGGACATTCTTGTGATATATGTAAAATTTTTATGCGCTTAATGGGAAATGTGGTTTCTAATCAGATTGTATTGGTTCTAATTTAGCTTTCCCTTTGTCGTTTGTTTGATGAGGCGGGATTGTGGTTTTTTCTAACCCATATTTTCCTAACTTGTGCTTGCATGTATGGCGCCTTATGCATGCGTTGGCGTGGGGAATGTGGTTGTTGTTTTCGTGCTTCGGTTTTGGTCGCCTTTGGCTTGCGAGCAGTAGGTGAGTTTGCATTTGACGACGAGAGACGTTTCGCTTATCCTTAGGTTTAGGCGGGATAGGAGAATTCAAAGGCGTCGTAGAGGAGGTTCGCTTGCGTGGTCGGAGTGTTGCGTGTTCATGTGTTTCATATTCATGAAAGCGTGGGAGAATAAAGTCATTGCAGCAACACATAGACATAGCTTGGTAAAAGGGAGATAAGTTTTGGCAACATAATTATCTACGACCTCAGGATATTGGGATTCAGTTAAAGAAGAAAGACGGATATAGGGTGGTCTTTCCTTCTTGTCATCGAAGAGCGGATTCTCCTTTATTTCATACGAACTCCCTTCCAGAGACGTCAACCTCACATTCCCTGTATCCATAAGAATACGAGTTAGTGTTAGGACATGTGTCAGCTTTAGGAGTCATCTTCACGTCATCTTACATTTGCATGTTTGAGAATCGGGTAGTTGACTCGACGTAGAGGGTTTGTTCGTATTATGAGATTGTTCTAGGGTAAAAATTTTGCCAAGTAGATCTTCTCGCTCTTTTGCAAAGGCTTTTCGCTCTACTTCTATGGTTCGTTCTAGTTCTGCTATGACCAGAAGTTTCTCTGGGGCATAGATGCGAGAAAGTGCTTCTCGGAATGCGATTTCCTGTTCTTCGGTTGGGAACTGAGACTTGATGTCTTCAGAGAGTGAGGGCTTTCTAATCTCATTACTAGCATTCAATTCTGTGTAGTCGTATGCGATTTCTGCCCAAAGTATGTTCTGTTCCCTCTTTTCTTCTGACAGCACAGTGGAGGAGGATCTTACAAATGGCATGAGTTGCGAGGGAGTCCCTTTCCTCGTTTTTAGGAATGCTGTACTGTACATGTATATCTTTTAACCTTTAGCGGCGTTGGATCGCAGTTGCTGGCCAGGCCGATTTCCATCCGGGCGTCGTAGAATTCTGTTTCAACTGGTGGTTCAGTAGGCATAGGATGCGTGTGCTTTTGTTTATAAGATGAAGTTGTTCTTCAAGTTCCTTCACCTTTCGATACAGCCTGACTCTTTCCTTTGTAAGCAGTTCATATGAGAGGCCGTCAGGAGACGAGATGTTCACATGAACTAATGGCCAGTGTGGTTTCCTTAACCTTAGTCTCACTTTGTTTATTCTTGCTTTAGACGTTTGACTAACGCTTCAGAGGCCATTAGACGTTCGTTTGCACGAGCGAGCTCTTCTACTTTTAAACTAAGTAAGGCATAGTTGTTTTCAAATTTTAGCTTAAGTTCATCATAATCCCTAGCGTCTACGGTGGGTTTCTTAATGGTGTGTCGGTGATTAAACACATCATCGAGTTGCGAGATTCGTACCTCAGACTCAGCTTGGTAGGAGTCTTAGCTGTGTTTTCACCGGTGTGACCCATCTCCTCGTCCTCGTCATGTTCGACCAGCCTTGCCATGCAGCAATCTTCATCCTTAGGCTCCTCGTCTTCTGAAGTGTCATTCACCCATTCAGCTTCTTCGGTGAGTAGAACTTTCCCACTTTCCATCTTGCGGGTCATTCTAGCCTTACGGTCGTAGTAGCCGGAGTCCTTCACGCGTGGAGCGTTGCATTCTTTGGCAAAGTGGCTTGACTTTCTACACCGAAAGCACTTCACAGACTTTTGAGGCGCGGAGCCTCTTCTTTCTTTGTCGGCTTAGCTTCCTCTGTGGGAGTGATCTTTTTGGTGCCGCTATAGGTTCTTTGGCGATTGGAAGAGGATGAGATTTTTCCCGATCTTCTTGAGACCAACTTAGTGAGCATTGCCAGTTGCTTGCGTAGATCACGAACATCTTCGTCAGATTCTGTATCAGCTTCGGATCCTGAAGAGGTGTCAGATACAACAGCTGGTAGCTTCCCTTTGTTCTGTTTGGTCTTAGTGGTAGAAGATCGTTCATGGTTTTGTTCGAGAGGAGGGCCAGTGGGTCGACTCGAGTGTTGGTGGACTGAGGTTGCACATAAGGAGCATAGGCAGACAGACTGTCATAAAGAGCATGGATGGAAGTGTTGGAGAGGTCCTTACTCTGAATCATCATCACAATTGCATTGCCCCAATGTGGTTTGAGGCTACCAAGGAAGCGGTTGTTGATATCGAATTTGTCCCTCGAGATCCTGGCTTTCTTGAGTTCATTGATGACCTTCAAGTATCGGAGGTATGTGTCACGCAGTTCCTCTCCTTCATAGGCCTGGAAGTGTTCATACTAGCGAGAGACATGCTGATTTCCTCCCTGAGCACTCTCAGTTGTGCCTGCCATAATTTCCACGAGTTCATCCCATATTTCCTTAGCAGTTGTGCAGCACTCAATGTGAGCGTAGACCTCGTTTCCCATAGCCTGGAAGAGATATCCTTTAGCAGTCTCATCGGCCTGTAGGCGAGCATGTTCATCCTCATTGATGGGACCTCTTGGAGTGCGGCGTTCATCCATGGGAGGGTTTGCGTTTGGCTGTGCAGGGATGATTGTCCAGAACTGTGCTGGGCCGTTGAAGATGGAGTCCAGAAGGTATTGAGAGAGTGGTGCGCCTTTGTTCCTGATGAACGTGAGGAACCGGTTTGTCCATATGCTGTAGTCGCCTTGTCGCAGCATCGGTGGCCTGGTGTCGGAGCCCACTGTTGAGATGTCATTCGTGGTAGTCATGGTTGGTGCAGTCGAACCGTCCGTGGTTTTGATCTTGTATAGATAAGAGAGTTAGTAACGAACGAGATGAGAAATACGAGTTTAACGAGTAGAGTTTTGAGAGAAAAAAATTGTTTAAAGAATTTCTTAGAACTAAGTGAGTGTGTGATGGTCGATAATGTATGAAGGGAAAATATATCTTTGAAATTAAGGGAAGTTCTAGAAATTTGAAAACGAGATTTGAGGCGAAAAAAAAAATTTATGTCAAAAAGTGGTCTAGGGTGATAGGACTAAAGTGTAAGGATCAAATCTTAATTAAGTTTGAGAAAAGTTTAACCCAAGAAGATTTTTAATACGAGAAAAAGACTTAACACGTCAGAGGGAAGAAAAATCGCAGTGTGATTATATGAAGAGTTATCCGAGAAATTATGTGTTGAGAAATTTCGGTCTGTGAGTTTTAAAGAGAAATTCTCGGAAAAAAAAAATTCTCAGTTGAAAATTTCTCGGATTTTAAAATTTCGCATGTGAGAATGATTCTCAGTTGAGAATTTTAAAGCTTCGCAAGAAAATTTCGCAAGTTATAAAAATTTCGCATCGAGAGTTGAAGTGTGGTTTTAGGAAATTTTTTCGGATTTGAAAGAGACGTGGTTTTGAAAAACTTTCTCAGATGAAATAAACTTTCTCGGCCTTGAAAAATTTCTCGGATGAAGTTTCGCGAATTTGCAAATTTTCTCGGTTTTGAAAAATTTCTCGGATATAAAAATTTCAAAAAGTTCTCGGCAGAAAAATTTCGCGGCTCAGAAAAATTCGCGGAGCTTTCTTGGATATGGAATTTCTCGGATTATGAAGAGTAAGCAAATTTCGCAGATGAAAGTTTCTCGGATTTTGAAAGTAGGCAGTTGCGAAAAAATGCAGTGAAAGTGAAATTTTCGCGGTTTAAAAATTCTCGGAATCAACTTCGCGGATATGAAATTTTCGCGGACTTGAACGATTCAGCAAAAAGTTTCGCGGGCAAGAACATCAACGTACTGTTCCATTGCTTGTCGCGATTTTTTGCCAGAAAATCGTCCGTTTTCACTCAGATCTCAACCAAAATCGCTCAAACTTGATCCTAAACTTCAGAAATTCTTCCCTAAACACATGATCGACCGATTTGTGAGCTAAAAACAACAAAAAATAGATCAAATCGACCAAAAACAGAGAATGGCCGAAATGACTTTTTCTGAGAAACTTTTGCTTCGATCTTGCTCAAACTCGTTTAAAACTGATCCAAAGTGTTCTAAAAACTGTTAGGCATATACTCGATCTGGGGAAGGTTTTAAACACAAAAACGCAGCATCAAAACCCCAAAACAAGCTCGAAATGCCCGAAAGTAATTTTTTGGTCCAAAACACCTTGATCTTTCTCGGAATCGAACGAAACTGGATTCAAATCAATGCAGATCGATCCACGTTTGCTCTGATACCACTTGTTGGTCCCGAATGCACCAAACAAGGAATCAAAGAGGCTTTGATGGAATGAAAAGGGAGATTTTCTCACCTTCAAGTGTGTGTAGTGTGTGAAAACTAGGGTTAGCCTTTTCATCTTTGATTACTTTCAAAAGTGTGTTGGTAAAACCTTATATACCACATTAACCCTAGGTATATTAAGGCCCAAACACTACAGATTAACTAATTACATTCTAGTCCAAAGGCCAAGCTAAAGATAATTACAAAATTAATCCCAAGACTTAAACTATTGACACAATCAATTAAATATCCTAACATCAATCAAATTAAAATTAAATTATTACTGTTTGCGAGAAAGGAAGTTCTTCGACGCCTTCAAACGTTAAAACCCAGTTTAGTCTATCTTTCAATCGAACTATAATAACGCAGAAATCGAAACAATCAACACTCAAAACAACCAAGAAACTTCGAAACTATCTTAATTCGCAGTTTTTTAACCTAGATTATATTTAGAGACTGGTCTTTAAACACTGCAAACTAGTATTCGAGTTTCATATTATGAGCAGAACAAGAAATTATCATAAAATCATGCGAAAGATTGCAGAAAACAGATGTTAACGGAGTTCAAACACACAAAAATCCCTAAAGGATGTCGAATCAACCTCTCAAAGACGAAAATTAGTGAAAGTATGTAAGATTTTGTAAGATTAGTCTTTGCGGAAAAAAGTTCTTCGCAAGAGAAAAATTATCGATTGTTGATTTTTGTGATTAGGGGTTTTGCGTGTATTTTGGTGATTTTCGACTGCAAGCATTAATTTTGTTAAATGGGCTGATTTATAGACGTTTTCGATACTTAACAATTTCTAGGCCCATTACTGTTTACGATCGAGAGACTTACGATCGAGAAATTTCCTTTGGTTACTACTTAAATTTCGCTCGACAAATTCCGATCGAGAATTTTCATTTGGTTCCTGTTTAATTTTTGCTCGTTATATAAACCGAAATTACCACTTGGTCCCAAATCAATTTTCGCTCAAGAAACTGCAATTAAAATTACAAATGCACCCGAATTTCTCGATAGTAAGTTTTTCTAATGATTTCAGATTGACCGTAGGTTTCAAGGATAAACTACATAATTGCTCTCCCTATGTAAGAAAATAAATGCAATTAACTCCCTGTAATTCAGAACTGTAACATCTGGCTCCATGGTCCATTGTTAATGAATCTGTGAGACTTAGAGCAAAGATGTCGAGAAAATTAGAGTTAATTTGGAGGCAATTATACTAATTTTGCTCCCCCTGACTATTTATACCAATGCCTTGAGCTCCAAATCGCGATGATTCATGAAGTCCTCCTCAGAAGTGCGTTGTACAAGGAAAATCAAATTGGAATTTTCTGTAACACTTAGAGAAAGATCATAAAAAATATTTGAAGCCTAAGGCTTAAATTTTGTAAATGCTCCCCCTTAAATAGTGCACTTCAATTGATTTATCGAACAAGTACATAAATCAATCTTAGTAACAATTATGAAAATCATGCGATTTATAAGGATTGCCTAGATACATGGTCCCCTAAACATGTAACTATACTTTCACACGAGGGTATTAACAATATTTCGCCAATTTCGCATAGATGCAAAAATGCATATTAAATCGTGCGATTAAAAATATTTATATATATGTATAATTTTTATTATTATAGTTAAATGCTAATTTTATTAATACTATGTGGTGAGATTGTTTTGCTTCTATCAGTGTCACGCCTAAAAATTCACAAGACGCTTTGAAAGATTTTATGCCGTCAAGTCGAGTCAGCAAACTAAAGTTCTAAGTTCAAAGTAGGATCCATTTCGACAACTCTCACTAGGTTCGCTCTAGCGCTCTTTTATTTTTGACGAAAATTTTTTATATTTATATCACTCAAGTCAACACAAGTCATATAAGTCAATTTACCTGTGATCGAGGTGCTTTTAATCATTTCACCGAGCGAGAGACCGTCGTTTTGGAATTAAAGGGACTTTGAAGGATTTCTAATTTGGCCCCGACTTGAAGGGAAGGGAACTTTTGGAAAAGTGAGCTTTATGTCATATTCCGTTCCTTCGTCGTTCTCCTTTGCTCTGGCATTTTTGCCTTTCGTCCTTTTATCCTTTTATCTTATGTAATTTTCTGCACTTGCTCAAGCTGAAGCTACACTTCTCCACGAGGCTGGGTGATTATCTAAGGCGAAGTTCTTCCTGTTGGTTCTCGGGCCGATACCGTGCTCCTTTTCTCATAATCCTAGAGAGGTTTCAGAGATTATCGATTTGAAGAAGTTCACGTTAATGGAATTCGAACCCAAGGCTGTGCTCCTCTTCTCGTTATCTCGATATAAGACCGGATTATCGTTGGAGAAGTTCACTTCGTGGTGCTCCTCTTTCCAGCCGTTCTGACGAGTGTACGAGATTATCGATGGAGAAGTTCACAGCAAGATCCATGCCCCCTTCTTAAAGATTTTGTGCGAGAGAAGTTTTGTCAGCGAAAAATATTTCGAGCGAAGAAAATAGCTCAAATCTTCCGGTCGGGAAAAATTTCCGGATTGCGAATTTATTTCGATCGTAAGAAACAGTACGTTTAGTAAGTTTCCCGCTAAGTTGAAATAATTCCGTTGACTGAAAAGTGTTTCGACTGTAAATGATTTTCATAGGGTCAAACTTAATAGTTTGACTGAAAAAGTTTTTCGACGGTAAGTTTTGCGAGCGCAAAGGTCAATATTGGTCTTCGTCGAAAATATTTTCGCTAAGTATTGCTCGAGAAACTTTTCTTCTAAAATCGTTCTTGGTAGACTTTAGGCCTGACCTAGTATTCTGATAAAGAAAAATATTCGCGCGGAATTTTTTGATAGAGAAATTAACCTGATCGAAAAACCTAGCGAGAAAAATTGAAATTATCGCAAAAAGTCACATAATACAATTAACACTGATTCAAGCAAAAACAATGAATTAGACTATCAAATTACCGGTAATTTCTCGTAATCAGATGATGAATACGCACGAACACAACAATTAAGCACATTAGAAAGCAAAACATGTCGATTTTGATCAACTTAAGAATGTGTTCTAAACAGTTCATCGCCCGAACAGTAATCACTCAAATCCGATCGACTCTGCTAAATCGAAGTTCAAACAGCTAGGGATCTAATCGCAATCAATGTATATCACTAAAACGAGCACAGACGCATCAAATTCAAACCATTAAGCACGGAATTGAGCTATTAGATTGAAATTGAAATTCGCGCCAAACTGTTCTCGATAGAACAATACCAGAATTCAAATTTCGATCCAATTCTAGCAATTTTCGATTCAAAACAGAACGAATCTGCTCCAATACCAATTGTTAGGTCCTAATGTATCAACTCTATGATCCTAGACTCGAATTCTTATGTTCACGATTAGAATTGTTCACTTCACCTCACGATCGAAAACTTATTGTTGAGAGCTCGAGAGAGAATTTCGCTTAGAGTGAGAAGATTTCTTGTGTTTCTCTCTCTAGAATTCGAATTGCAAGCCTTTCGGATCAATTGAATAAAATTTTCTCTTAAGCTCAATGTTTGTACATTTATTTATACCAAACATATGGTGTAAATAACAAACTAAGTCCTAAACCAAGGACAAATAGAATAAAGGCCCCAATCTACGAGGACAACTAATAAAATCAATGCACAATTACAAGTGTATTCTACAATTACTTAGAGCAAAAAGATCCAAAATGTTAGAGTTATCAACAAGTGATTTTAATAAGGCTCCCTGAATTTTGTATCAATGCCGTAAGCTCCAAAACGTGAAAAATCGTGAAGTCCTCCTCATTGAAGTGCGTTGTACAAGGGAAATCCGATCGGAATTTTCTACAACACTTAGAGAAAATCATGAAAAATATTTGGAGCTTAAGGCATAAATTTTCGTAAATGCTCCCCCCAAATAATGCACCTAAATTGATTTGTCAAGCATGTTCATAAACCAATCCAAGTAGCAATTATGTAAAATACGCGATTTAACAAAATTGGCCCAGATACATGGTCCCCTAAACATGTAACTAAAAATTTCGCGCCAGGGTATGTGCAAGAATGAATATTCGCATTTATACAATTCTATGTCAATGAAATCTAAATATGCATTCAAAATGATCGATTAATTTTTTTTGATTGATTTCTTTTTTAGTTAAACAAGCTAACATTATAGAAAACAATATATATATATATATATTAATATGTATGTTATACATATTTTTATTTTTTTAAATTTCCTTATGTATACTAATATTATTAATAGTATGGGTCATATTATTTTGCTTCGATCAACGCAACACTATAATTTCACAAACGTGAAAAGATCATATGCCGTCAAGTCATGTCGACAAACTAAAAGTCCTAAGTTCATAGAATGATCCGTTTCGACAACTCTCACTCGGTTCGCTCCAGCGCTCAATTATTTTTACCTTGGGATTTTATATTATATCACTCAAGTCGACACAAGCAATTTTATGTCATTTACATGTGATCGAGGCTCTTTTAACCATTTCACCGAAGCGAAAGATCGTCAATTTGGAATCAAAGGGACTTTGAAGGATTTTAATTTGGCTCGGACTTAGAAGGGAAGAAAAATATTTGGGACATAGGCTTAGAGTCTTCGTTTTCCTATTCTTTAGTATGTCTCCTTCATGGGCATTTCTTTTTTTGTTATTTTTTATTGTCATTTTGATCCTTTTTTTTTCATATCTGTCTACACTTGTTCAAGCTGAAGCTCCGCTTCTCTACTAGGCTAATAGATTATCTAAGCCGAAGTTCTTCTTGTTGGTTCCCGGGCCGATACCCATGCTTCTTTTCTCTTAATCCCTAATGAGGTTTCAAAGATTACCGATTTGAAGAAGTTCAAGGTTATGGAATCCAAACCCAAGACGTGCTCCTCTTCTTGTTTCTCGATATAAGACCGGATCATCGTTGGAGAAGTTCACTTCGTGGTGCTACTCTTTCCAGCCGTTCTGACGAGCATACGAGATTATCGATGGAGAAGTTCACAGCAAGATCCATGCCCCCTTCAAATACTTCTGAAAGATCTCAATAATTGGCAGGGCAGGTTCTTTTGGATTGCTTTTTGTGCGTTGTGAATTCCTCGTGTTCGTTTTCCACCTTCTTTTGCCATCTTTTTCTTTGTCGTATCTTTGTCTCCCCCTCCTTTTCTCGATTGAACATCCCGCTGAAGACTTAGATAGTTGGTTGAAGGCTTGAAGGGTTTCAATTGAAGAAAAGGTACTCGGAGAAGGCGCAAAATGGATGACTAAAGGCTATGTTAAATGATTGAAACGTTTATTTGGCCAAGTGAGGAAATTCCTAAGTGCTCTAATCGTTTTCCTAACGTTCTAACGCAAGGAGAGTATGAGGCCGAGAATCACTAGTTAAGACAAGCAATTGATGTGTGCCTCGCTCAAGAGTAAGTCCGTAGAGAAAAGAATAAGAAGGCTAGAATCCTCACTTATATGAAGTGGCTTTGTGTCTATTGGAGCAAACTAATGACCTTGAGACACAAGAATGCGACTTAGACTGACAAAATTAGCAATTAATCAGTCGCATGTCAGGGAAACTCATACGTGACTAGATCGAGCATACATACAGATATCGTCATTCCCCTAGTATTATAAATATATGTATAATTGTTTTTTGGAATTCTTAGATTTATATATGTATTATTTTTTCTTTTAATTATCAAGCAAAATATAATATTTAAGTATGAAAAGAACATATAACAGAGCATATGAAAGCACATCGGAGCACGTAAAGCACATATTACGGAAGATTCAACACGCCTAATTTTCCGACAAGGAATTGGAATCTTTTTATCCAATGCCTTGGTGAAAATGTCAGCTAGTTGATATTCCGTGTTTACGAAATACATGAAGTGTAAAATATGGCTAGGGGGAGTGAATTAGGCTATAAAAATTTGGCTTGTTATTCTTTGAAAAATACTTTTGTTAAGAAGATATTTGCAGAGTATGATATTTCCCGAAAAGCAATACGAGTATCAGCGTACCTCCCTAACCATGTTTCACAAAATATCACGTTGTTTTCAGAAATCGTTTCAACGATATCACCTAGTTATTTGCTGGCGTTCCGGATTCGTCTCACAGAAAAGTAAATAGCAGAAAGTAAAGTGAGAATGGATTTTTATACAGGTTATATCCCCAACTGGGGTTTAATCCTGTCCTTCGGGTGTGATCTCCCAAGAGTTCCAATCCATCACTAAGTATTACTGGTTATGGTTACAAAATGATCGACCCTTACACAACCGAAGCACTATGGATACTAGACCTTGTTGTAGGCTGTCGCACGCCAGTTTCGACCCACGTCGTTATCCAGGAAACCAATTCCCCGACTGGATGCAGCTTGCTACGAAGGGCCACCGAATCCACCAAATTCGTCCCTCCACGTGCTAAGACTCCACTCGTTCTCCTTTGTGCACTCAACACGTCCGAAGACAAATCACGTCCGAAGACAAGGTTTTTAGCGTTGGGTGTTGCTAAAGATCGCTCACGGGTACAGATTCGCAAATGAAAGCTCAACGCAGACTACGAATTTTTCACAAGTTAAAGCTCAAAAAGTCTTAGGAATTCGATGGCTTGTGTGTTCGTTTCGTTGTACCCTTCAACATGAAGTGTTTTCTTCTATATAGACCCAAGAATAGCTTCTACACTTCACAAGGAAGTTAAGCACATAATATGCAAGAGAAAGCTCAATAATCACGTGCATTAACTCAAAGAATCATGCCAAGAATAAACCAATTAAGCTCAACGGTCAAACATGATCATTTACCATAAATACCACAGACTTACTTTTCTTTCGTGGTGATCTCATCCGTCTGTCAGCACATTCCATATATAGATTCAATCAGCATATTACGACATATAAGCCCAATCAATTAATCACTTTCCAAAACATAAATCCCAAGTCGCATAAGGAAAGCTGGATCATTGATAGAGTCAATTAAGAAAGCACTCAAACAGATGTATCATGATATTCCTTCCTAAATTAAATCAATCACATGTACAGCTCGAACATGTAGGTCCGAGATTATCCAACCAAACTACCGAAGAACGATTTTACCACGATTTGTGAATGGAACAATTGAAATGCGTGGGTGCATGCGTGTTCTTCTTCAATCACAACCTCCTTTGTCTTGTCTTGTGATCTCTTCTTTAAAAGATCTTCAAGCTCAGCGTCTCTTGAACTTCTCTTCTCTTAAGTGTTCAAAGCTGCTCGATGATCGTCTCTTTTGTGTTCGATCTCTCCTTGGATAGTCATCACTCCCCTATGTTTGTTCAACCTTTTGTTGGGATTGGGGAGTTCTCTTTAAATTTGGAGAGACGTACAGTAATTGAATCTTCTCTTAGGTGTTCCAGCTCTCACCTCACTTGTGCAACTCCCCCTACATCTGTTCAACCTTGTATTGGGATTGGGAGTTTTCTTTAAACTCGGAGAGCTGTACACGAGTCGGCAGCTTTGATTCTTTAAGTCCATGCTGAAGTTGTTGTCGTATCTTGTCATTTGAGTCCGATCTCTTCGTTCGACTGTAGCACAACTCCCCCTACATCTTCGCAACCTTGCGTTATGACTGGTGTGTTACTTTTAAAATCGGAGAGTCGTAGTTGATGCATCAACTTCAATCGTTGGACTCTATGGTCTTTGCTTGATTCTTTGGCGACGCTTGATATTTGGCATTTTCTGTTCAGTATTGCACTTACGTCGTGGTGTTGCTCCCATTTTGCTTTGGTACCCCTCCCCCTCAAGATCGAGCTGGGGGAGATCGTCATGCGATAGGTCAAAATGGGGCATCATCTTTCGTAAGAAGATTGCATTGTTGGGACAAGATAATGGAGTTGATTGGTGATTACGATTACTCTACTTCTCGGTGTCAGATTCATCATCTTGGAAGGAAGTTGTCTAGTACGGCCTCGAAGAAGCTTCACTGGCTCCGAAAGAGGTAGGCGTAGGGTGTATTTCCCGAAAATTTGTTTGGTTCATTATGATTATTCATTCAATTGCATGAGAGCCTATCTTCAGAGTGGTTGGTGCGGCGGAAATGGTGGATACTCAGGTTAGTCTTCTCCTTCACTGGAGTTGCAACATGGTGAATCTTCTTCTTAATGGCTCCAGACTCGTCATCGCCGAAGGAAATTGTCCAGTTCGTCCTCGGTGAAGCGTGTATGGCTTCCGAAGAAGGTGTACGTGGGTGTGTTTCAAGTTGTACTGATGCTACTTCGGAATGTTCCATTCAAGTGCTGTAGAGCTCTGATATCAAACGCTCGGCGGAAATTTGGTGGGTGGTCCGACCTTTTATTTGTACGTATCCCCTTCTCCCCCTCATGGTGATCCGTGTGTACGAGATCGGTGCAGAATATTGGATAGTCAGGATAAAGAACTCCTCCAAGGATTTCGGAAATCAAATCTTTACACGATCAACCTGACGTCCGTGCCGCCTTCGATAGTTGTTTGCATCTTTCTCAGACTGTAATTCAGTGGAACAGCTTATGGCATCAACATATATCTCATCTCAATATCAAAGCTCTTCAGACTATCAACGAAAAAGTTGGTTCACGGTCTACCAACTATTATCCTACAAAAGAGCATGAGTGTTCGGCTGTCAACTAGGAAAATAAAGCAAGCATCTCATCATGTAAAACTAGTTGCCTCCACTTCACGTCCTTTGGAATGGAACACATGGATCTCTCTGGACCTATGCAGACACAGAGTATTAGTGGGCGGAAGTACATACTAGTTATCGTTGATGATTACTCCCGCTACACTTGGACGAAGTTCCTCCGAACTAAAGATGAGACAGGGCTTAATAGTTAATTTCGTGAACACTACTCAGAATTTGTTGCAACTTTCCATCCAGGTCATCCGAACGGACAATGGCACTGAGTTCAAGAACAACTATCTCGGTGAATTTTATCAAAAACTTGGCATTAGTCAACAATTCTCAGCCACTAAGACTCCTCAACAGAATGGGGTTGTTGAAAGGAAGAACATGACTCTAGTGGAGGCCGCCCGTACAGTGCTGATCCATTCCCGCCTCCCACACTTCCATTGGGCAGAAGCAGTAAATGCCGCCTGTTTCACTCAGAACAGGACGGTGGTTCACAAGCACTTCGATAAGACTCCGTACGAAATAATAAACAAGCGAGTACCCAATATCTCATTCTTCAAGGTCTTCGGTGCAAGTGCTTTGTGGCGAACGACAGAGAGAAAAACGCGCTGAGTTCGACCCTAAAGCATTCGAAGCCGCATTTGTTAGGTATTCATCAACATCAAAGGCGTACCGAGTTTACATCAAGTCCAACCGATCAATCAAAGAAAGCTATAACGTCACTTTCCACGAAGTGACAGAAATGGCTCATGTACACCTCAGTTCAAGACCCGTGCCAAACCATGTGGCTTCTGAATACGACAGTTCAGAACCCGTATACACTGGTGTGTGGCACAAAACCAACAGAAGATTGCAACAACTAAGGATTCAACGTCTGAAGAAGCTCTGAAACTTGTGTTGGAAGACTTCGACTCTCTCCTTGAGCCCGTATATCGGCCAGAAAACCGTTATTTTTACAACTTTAGTGGATTCCCCACTCGACGAGGCCGACATACCAAGCTCTTCAAATATCCCTACCTCACCTGATTCAGACTTACCACAGTCACTGAAGAACCTACAGCAGTCAATGAGGAAGTCTCATAAGAAACACTCAATCCAAGTGTAGAATCTGACTTACCTCAACCTAATGAACAATTTGAAATCATTGGCAGTCTCAGTCCACAAATGGCCGATGCGTCTAGTTTTGCTCTACCACATGAGCGGAAATGGACTCGAGCACATCCAGTCGATCATATTATTGGTGATCGTTCGAGTGGAGTACGGACACGTCATCAACATAGTCTCTGCAGCCGCTTCTTAAGCAAAAATGAGCCAACCAAGGTAGCAGACGCACTAAAGGACCCGCTTTGGATACTAGCAATGCAAGATGAGATAAACCAATTCGAGCGTCTTAAACTGTGGACCCTAGTACCGCATCCGCATGGGAAAACTATCATTGGAACAAAATGGGTATTTAAGAACAAAAAGAATGAAGATGGAGAAGTGATCAGAAATAAAGCAAGATCGGTTGCGAAGGGCTACAATCAGCAGGAAGGCATTGACTACGATGAGACGTAGGCTCCTGTTGCCTGAATCGAACCCATCCGCCTTTTTGTGGCTTATGCAGCTCATAAACACTTCAAAGTTTATCAAAAGTACGTGAAGACCGCCTTTCTCAATGGCGTGATAAAGAAGAAGTCTATGTCGCTCAATCAGAAGGCTTTGTTGATCAAGCACACACAGATCACGTCTATCGATTGGATAAAGCTCTTCACGGACTAAAACAAGCCCCACATGCTTGGTATGATGTCCTGAGTGAAGTTCTCGTGAAGTCTGGATTCATCCGAGGAACCATCAATACTACACTCTTTATCAAATTGCAAGACAAAGATCTGACGGTCGTCCAAGTATATGTAGATGACATCATCTCGGATCAACAAACCCAAGCTTTGCAAGAAATTTGGAGATTTAATGAAGAGCAAGTTCGAAATGAGTCACATGGGAGAAATGCAATTCTACTTAGGGCTTCAACTCAGACAACTCGATGATGGGATTTTCGTAAGTCAGACAAAATACATTAAGGATAGTCTGAAAAGGTTCCATCAAGATCAGAGTAAACCCCTTGGCACTCCTATGTCACCAAGCTGCAAATTGGATGCCGGTCCCACTGGAAAAACGGTCGACATCACCCTCTATCGCAGCATCACTGGATCTCTTCTATATCTCACATCAAGCCGGCCGGATATCATGTTTTGCCACCTGTTTATGCACCCGTTTTCAAGCCGACCCTAAGGAATCTCACATGCTTGCGGTGAAGCGAATCTTGCGCTACCTCAGGGGCACATCTACCTTAGGATTGTGGTATCCTAAAGGTACGAATTTCAAACTAATGTTGACGAATGGACAGGAAAAGCACATTCGGTAGCGCTCAATTTCTAGGCGAAAAGCTGGTTTGCTGGTCATCCAAAAAGCAGATCTGCGTTTCAACATCGACGGCTGAAATAGAATATGTTGCGGCCCCCAGTTGTTGCTCGCAGATGTTATGGATGCGGACTCAGCTTCGCGATGATGGGTACAATCTAACTAATATACCCATTTATAGCGATAGCCAAAGTGCCATTGCAATTACGTGCAATCCTGTTCACCACTCACGCACAAAACACATAGACATACTATATCACTTCAACAAATATCACGTAGAAAAATACACCATTGACATGTATTTTGTGAACACGGAATATCAACTAGCTGACATTTTCACCAAGGCATTGGATGAAAAACGGTTCCAGTTCCTTGTTGGAAAATTAGGCATGTTGAACCTTCCGTAATTTGTGCACTATGTGATTTTACGTGCTGTCACATGCTCTGTGCTATGTGCTTTCTATGCTTAAAACTGCTATATCTTGCGTGAAGAATGTCATTTTTAAATAAAAATATAATAATACTAAAATAATTCAGAAAAATACAAAAATATTATACATATAGTATAATATTAGGAGCATGACGATACCTTTAGGATGCTCGATCTACGTCACGAATAGAATTCACTGACATGAGACTGATTTGTTGCTTAAATTTGTCAGTCTAAGTCACATTCTTGTGTCTAAAGGTCATTAGCTTGTTCCACTAGACACAAAGCCACTTTCACATAAGTGGGGATTCTGGCCTATTTTTTCCTTTCTCTGGATTTATTCTTGAGCGAGTCACACATCAATTGCTTGAACTAGTAATTCTTGGTTTCATACTCACCTTGCGCTACTTCCGTAGGGAAATGATAAGAGCACATAAGAAACTCCTCACTTGGCCTTAAAAATAGAAAATTCAATCCTTTAATATAGCCTTTAGTCATCCATATTGAGCTTTCTCCGATACCCTTTTTCTTCACTTGAAAACCCTTTGAGCCTTCAACCGAACAACTAAGTTTTCGACGGGATGTTCAATCAAGAAAAAGAGGAGGATGTTCAGCTTGAGCAAGTGCTGATTGAGACGAAGAATGTTGGTCCCCATTGCACCAAACAAGGAATCAAAGAGGCTTTGATGGAATGAAAAAGGGAAAGATTCTTACCTTCAAGTGTGTGTATTGTGTGAAAAAAGTGGGTTAGCCTTTTGATCTTTGATTACTTTAAAAAGTGTGTTGGTAAAACCTTATATACCACATTAACCCCAGGTATATTAAGGCCAAACACTAAAAATTAACTAATTACATTCTAGTCAAAAGCCCAAGCTAAAGGGTAATTACAAAATTAATCCCAAGACTTAAACTATTGACACAATCTTTCAAATATCCTAACAATCTCCCCCTTTGTGCCAATTGTTGGGAGTCTTGGATCTTGGACGTTGTGATGGTGGATTAGCGTGTGAGAGTTTCGTGAAGTCCTAGCTTGAACTCGAAGGCGCGGAGATTCCTTCGAAGGACCATTCGAGCTGCTATAGCGTCAATGACTTCGCGAACTTGGAGCGGCAGTGTGGGTCTTCTTCCGAAAGTATGCGGCAAATTCTCATGAGTTTGTCTTGGATGATGGTGAGTGTTCCATCCGAGAATTTTGCCACTTCGGAGCAGCGCAGTAGCCTCATCTTTCCCTTGTAGTTCGAGTAGGCGACCGCCGGATCATCTCCGTCGATCACATCGCCTTCTCGGTAGTCGTCCGCGTTCTTGAAAGATGGGCGAGTCAAGTTCACCTTCTTCAGGTTGTGCTCCACCGCCATCTGCAGATCGTGGGTGGCGTAGAACCTGACCTGTCGGAGCATGTGGCGCTTGAGAGCTACGTAGCCCATGGTGACCGGTCAGCCCGTACGAGATGTCCCGAACTCCTGAGGACGAGTCTGAACTGCTTCATGGATTCCAGCATGTTGTACAGGTCACCTAGGCGCAGAAACTTGAAGTCCGCCTCACTGACTTCACTGTAGCTGTCATCCTGCCTCATCACTGTGAACACTGGATAGTGGACACGTCCTTTCGACTCTTGGCGGAGGTCAGTGACTTTGCAGATGAGGTCCGATTCATCTCCAGAGCGATGTTTTCCTCATCGGACAGCGTCCTCTTTGTGCATTTATGGCAAAGAAGGCTCCATCGATAGAGTTCTTCTTTTCCTCGCTCCAATTTTGGATGTTCATCAACTCGTATTCATTGAAGGTCGTGATGATCTGCCCCTTGCGCCGCCAGATCCTCTTCCTGATCTCTTCTTGGAATGGCGCGGTGATCTTTTTGTTTTCCCACGGTGCTTCCGGTATATCCGCGTGGGCATATCCGGTTGAGCAGCAGGAGCCTCCACTTGCTGCGCTTGGAACTGTAGGATGTTCTCGAGCTCGGCGGGTTCAGCGTCATACTCCTCCCCGTTCTCGTCGTCTGCGGTGCTGATTAGCGTAAGAGATGCTTCCTTTAGCAGACGTCGAGCATTCTCCACTAACTTCCTGGCTGCTGCTGCGTCGGCGGGTGTGTAACACCATTCATCGTTGAAGATGTAGGCCTCGATCGCGTTTTATGCGTAGTAGACGTCTTCGGACCACGTTGGAATCGGTATGAGAGGGGATGGCTGTGTGGTGGCGAGGGTGTTGCGTCGGAGGAGTTTGTGGATTGTGGGGATGGTTGTGGTGGAGATTCTGGTGGCTCGGTTGTGATGATGGTTTTGGCTAGGATGATTTTGGTGTCGGGTGGTGTAGATGTGGTGGTGGCCTCTAACGTCGATGTGACAGTTAGAGTTTCGGAGACGGTAGTGTGTTGTGGTGAGGGTGATTTGGCTAGTGACTCGAGGTTAATAGGGTGGGATTTTTGGCTAGTGGGTTGTGAGGTTTCTGTTGCGGGCGTTGTTTCAGGTGCGGAGGAGGAAGGCGGCGTCGATTGTACGGGTCCTTGAGTTTGTAAGGTTTGCTGCCTATTCTCCCCCTCGCGGCGATCTTGATCATCGTCTTGATCGTCGCACCTGATCCCGCTAGACTCGCCCTGAGCTCGACAAGTCAGTAGTTGAGTCATTATGGCCTTCATTTGCTGTCCTCCTCGTCGAGTTTCGTCATGGATTCGAATCGGGCTCTGAGGATGTATAAGAGCTCCTTGGCGGAAATGGTGGAGAGAACAGCTTCTGCGTCCATATGTTGTGGTGGTGGTGGCGTCTCGGGGCCACAACTTTGCCTTTGTCGATGGTGGACGCATCGAGACGCGCATAGACTTGATCGAGGATGGACGCCTCAAGAGTCTTTGCAAACTCTTGAAGACGGGTCTCTAGCGCGGTCTCGGTGACGAAAGTGGGTAAGTTTAACAAGTTGGATTCACGAAGAATTCCAACTGACACCGAGTCGGTGAAGAGAGCCGATCGGTCGCCCGTTTGCACAGGAAGGGAAAAGACGGGGTCACTAAGACTTCCCGTTGGCATCATCGATGAGACAGACTCAATCAAATGATGGCTAGGCTCACGGTTGTTGTGATGTTGGCCGTGCTAGGTCTTCCGCTCTCAGTCACAGAGACATCACCGAGTGTTCTGACAGAATCACGAAGACTCTGTAGTGCGGTTAAAGGTGTATGTGTCCTAGAAACGTATGAAATTATGGGAGTGAGGGCACTAGACTCGAAGTGATTGAAGAGGATGCAGTCTGAGGCGAGGGACTGCTTGTTTTCAACATCGACTATCTCCAAGTGGGATGTCGATGGTATATGTGGCTCCCGTGGAATGAAATATCTTCCTGTAGAGAGGAAGATAAGTGGATTGGTGGGGTCGTTTGCGTGGTTGAGCCAGATGCCACGTCTTCTACTCGGGAGGTGAACACATCACCTCCTGTACCTATTGGTTCGGCTCGGCTTATCTGTGGTGAGGAGGTCGATCGTGTTTTTGTTTCGATCGATGCTCCGTGGGGCGGCTTACGTCATCCTCACGCGACCGTTTTTTCGGAACGCGGGTGGAAGAGGATGCGGCGTGACTCGATGACTTTTTGGAGGTGGTGGTGGGGTTTTGGCTAGTCCCGGGGTTAGGCGCAGTGGGGTTGATCTGCTCCGTAGGGACAATGGATAGAGTCGGGGGCTTTCGCGGAATGTGGCGGTTGAGGCGCGATATTCACGGACGTGCGGATTTGTCGGGTCTGCGTAGGCGAGAACGTCGTCCGGAATTATCATTGCGTGTCGATGCTTCGCCGCAGTGTTTTTCTTGGAGAACTTCTCGACAATAGGAATGATGAAGTGTTCAGTCGTCGGGCGGGTACGTATGTTGGTGGAGAACAGGCGGAAGTGTCTGATGAGTGCTGGGAGCCACCGCATGTATGGTACGAAGCGGTTTGTGACTCCCTTGCCGACTTCCCGGTCACTACGTTGGATCATGAAGACGAGATCCATCCATATGATGTCGGCGTAGTTGTACTTGCGGTTGTGGGCGATACCGGTTAGGATGGTGAGGATTTGATGGTTTCCGCGGTCCTGACCAGCATGCTTCCCTGACATGCATTTGTTCACCAGTAGGTACAGTGTTCGCCAGGGTTGAGGTAGATTGCGTGTGGTGACTTCACTGAGGACAAGTGGGCCTTCTTCTTCTTGTTTTCTGGTTGATAGCCCAGTCTGTCAATGAGTTGTTCGTGCGTCGATAGTGGATCGTAGGGTGAGTAGACAGGGAGTTGAAGCAATTCTTGGACGATCTTGCGAGTGAGGATCACTGTTTTGATCGATTATGGCGGTCGTTGTTTTAGCGAGGTGGTGTGGTCCAGCAATCTGTAGTGTGTGCCAGAACTGCTGGAGGTAGACTTGTGCTTCTGGCTCGCCATGAGTGAGAGCGTGTCGGAGGGGATGCCCTTTGAGGATCTCTATGATAATGGGGGCATCGCACGAAAGCTGTCCAAGTCCACCATGTAATTGTTGGGGATCAAGGCAGCCCATTGACTTGTCGGGAGATCTGCTCGATTGGTGGAACGTATGTCAGCGTGTTTAGCTCGATACGAGCGATGTCCCTTTGGAGTGCTGCTGCCTCAAGTGCTTCAAGTGTGTCTTGATTTTTGCTAGTCATATCTGTGCTTGACAGTAATTTTAACATGATTAGTACGGACTGAGTTGCGAGAAAATGGATATAGGAAGTGTAATTCCAGATTATCCAAGAACACTTCAACAGATTTAACCTTCGTAATATGTGAATAGTGTGCTATAGAGGTTTGGTGTTGAATACGTGAGGGTTTTGCAAATGGAAAACTTAGTTAATGATCGTTAGGTTTAAGCTTAAATACCTTGAGAGGTATTTTAAGCTTATTGGGCCCCTAAAAAGCCCATTACAAACACAAACCCAATACATATATAAAACATATAAAGAACACTACAAAGATATATCAAGACTTAGAATAAATATTTGGACACTTTTAAAATATTCCTAACATTCTCCCCCTAAGTGTCCAAAGTACAGATGAGCTATTCTCTAAGTCTTCACTTCTTCTTTTCTTTGAGCGAGGAGGAGGTGGGGGTTCCCTGTGGGCCAAGTAGGTCTTCCTGAACCTAGGGCGTGCTCGAACTGTCTGAGGTCATTCCGAAGAGCAATTCGATATCTGATCTTTTCGATGAGTTTCGTAGAAACTTCCTTTTCTTCTAGTTCTGTGCCTTCTAATTTGTCGTCTTCAGAAACTGTCTTCTTCTTTGTCACAAGTTGGTTAAGAATAATCTTCAATGTTCCATCTGAAATTTTGGGGCATCTGCAAGAAGGAACACTTGTAATTCCTGTTTCTGAGCTTGAAGGTAACTGACCCCAGGAGATGGTTCAAGAAAGATGTATCCCTCTCCAAACTTGTCGAGATCCTGGTATCTGTTAAGCGGACAAGTTAGGTTGACTTTGCTCATATTGTTTTCCAAGGCCATTTGGAAGTCATGTGATGCAAAGTATTTGATCTGTCTCAGCATGCACTCTTTGATAGCTCTGTAACCATCTCTTTTTGTGTGAGTGTCAAGGGTGAATTTGTTGCGATAAATATTGTAAAGCTTGTTGAGTTCGCCCAGTGGGAAGTAGGGAAGATGCTTCTGTATATTTTCGATTTTCCTGTCATATCGGTCAATCACAAAGACAGGGCCCACATATCTTCCTACCGCCCATTCGACATCCTTGACATCACTGATGGCTGTTTGGTCTCTGAGTATTTTCTGTACTGATCCCTATTCATACCTCGCTGAGCTAAGCCTTCCCAGAGCATAATCTGATGACTAAGTCCCTAGCCGTCCCTTTTAAGTGCATTAGGCCTCGAAGATTCAGCTCGTTGATCCCTTTATTTCTTCCTCCTTCCGCCAGATCTTGGATAGAGATCCTCAAGAAAAGGTGCCTTGATCTTCGCGTTCCTCCAACGGGTTTCTATGAACTCATATCCCGGCGTCGGTTCCTCGGGCACTTGATGTCGAAGGAGTTCTGGAAGCTCTGGAAGATCTGCCTCAGGATTTTCTCCTTGCTCCTCTTCCTCTCGCTCAATGAAACAGAGGTCTGCTGCCGCCGCCTTCAAAATTTCGCGAACCTTTTCAATTCTAATGCGGGACTCTTCTTCTGTCTCTGTTCTCGTCATCCATTCCTCTTCTAAGATGTATATGTCGATGTAGCCTTGAGGATCATTTGGACGAGGGTTTGTGGTTGTTTGGACTGATTGGGTAGAGATCCTCAGAGAGCCAGACTCAGCTTCGCCAAGGGAAATTGTCTGGTTCGGCCCTGGCGTGGCTTGTCTGCCCCTAGAGGACCTTGGTTGTGGGTTGGATTGTCGGGAAGAACCTCCACCTCCTCCACGAGTTTGAACACCGCGTCCTCGTCCGCCGAGAGTGATTCTTGGTCTCTTCTCCCCCTCAGGACGATCCTGATCATCAGTATCGTCATGACGACGCTTCTGACTTGAGCCTTCTTGACGACAAGGGTTGGGTCAGGGATGATTCCACCTTTAATCAGCTTTTTGTAGAAATCTTCTTCTTCCGGACTCCGCTGGTTGTCGAGGGTAATAATGCGAGTGATACCTACATCGAAGAGCTCAAGTAGAGGCATGCTGTATGGACTGGGTTCACGCGGTACTCGTGGTGGTGGTAGTGAGTGGCGAGGCTGTGACGATTGGTCTACCAATGGTGCCTTGCCTTTGTCTGTGGAGGCTGATTGCATGGCATCCTTAATGAGTCCTCGAACCCGTGGTAAGGTCACTGATTCAAAGAACTCAAAAAGGCGATTTTCCAGATAGGCCGTCGTCACGGTTAGGGGTGTGGGGATTGGTGCACCGGCATCACTAGGAGTTGCCGTTATCACACGTTCAGAACTAGGTTCTGTACGGTGGCCCTTGTCAACCGAAGTCGGATGGACCTCAGTTTCCACGGGTCTTCCGACCTCTCCTTGCGACACATCTTTGGAGATGGTGCTTGGGTCGTTGTGGCCACGTCAGTGTGACGGGCTAGGGTGGAGCTGTCACCGAGATCGCCAAGGCGTCTCGTTAACACACGTCCAGAAAACAGGTTCTGTACGGTGGCTCGCGGATGGTGAGCTGCTGAGATCATCAACATCCGATAGACTTCCGTCCAATCCTTCAAGAGCCTCTATTTGCGGCTCTTCTATGAACGTTGAGACCTGAAGATCAGGTTGAGGCTCGGCCTGTGTCACAAGAATGGGTATTTCTTGAGTTGGTTCAGACACAGGAAACCGAGCAGCTGGAGGCTTGGGGTGGTTCGTGTTGTTTGAGACACTTGTCTGTTGGGAGACAAGTGAATGGTCAGGTGGGGTTCGCTCATGCATCGTTAGGTCATGTACGACGTCTTCTATCCTAGGGATTGCACCCGGCTTTTTCTGACTGAGGTAGTGCAGTCGTAGTTGTCTCGGTAACATCTATTAGTGGTTGTTCGAGTCGTTCGGCATGTGACTGTTCTCGAGAGATGCTCAAGTATGGTTGTTCAGGGGATGGTGGTGGTTGGTCAGGGATTGCTTGTTGAGATGTAGTCTGTTGTGTGTGGGGAATAAACTCAGTGTCTGTGGTTTCTCTCAGCATCTCACTCTCTCTTTCTCTCTCGCTCGTTTCAGCTCTCTCAGTATTACTACCCCTGGGTTAGACTCAGGTGGGCTATCCTGTGTCGTGGGGTGGGGAACTTTGTAATCTTTGCAGTAGGCATCGATAAGGTCGGGATTTGCAAGTATGAGTAACTCGTGAGGGATTGGCATTGCAGTGCGCGAGTATTTCTCGTCAGTCTTTCCTTATGAAGGTAGCGCAGTTTGGTAGAGTGAAGTTTTCTTCCACGGGTCGTGATGGTATTCCTGTTGTTGTGGTCAGAAAATGGTGGATGATAAGTGAGAACCACCGGAGATATGGCAAATTCTGTGGCTTTTTGGACTTAGTTCGTTGGTAAAGTTGGTCGTCGAGATCTGTGGTGATAAGTTGGCAAAGTCGTAATTTCTTCGAAACACGATCCCATGGAAGATCCTAAGAATTGTGATATTGCATCTATCCCATCCTGAGTGCTTGGGTGAGAAGCACTTATTGACAAAAGCAAAGAGCGTTCGCCATGGATGCGGGATCATGGAGTTTCGAAAATGAGAGACAAACTTGATCGGCGTGTAGTATCCCATCCTCATCATGTCCTCCAGGAGCTTATTTTCGGAAGCCTTAGGTTCGTATTGAGGTTGACTTGGCATTCTTAGAATACTACGAATGAGTTCCTTTGTGATGATGACAGTCTCAGTTGCTATTTGGGCCTCGTAGTAGATTCTATTATCTTGGGCAATTTGTCTTCATTGTCCCCCAGAATTGTTGAAGGTAAACTGTAGGGACTTGGATCGAGGCCGAAAAAAGCATACCCAAGGTGGTGATTTCTCAGAATGGATAGTATAATTTCTTCCTTGCACTTGAATGTATGAAGGTCAAGCTGGAAATTATTGTCCTTGGTCATTATCCATTTTGAGGTTGGGTAGACTAGATCCGTGGGTGTCGTTCATTTTTTTTTTTTTTTGACACCGGGAGTTCGTGCTGAAACTGCAACACAGAAGATAAATATGATTAGATATGTCATGATAAGGCTTGGTTGTTATGAATAGTGATGGGTTTGGAATAAAATTTCGTTTTATGAAAAAGTCTTGGCCCAACACATTGGCCCATTTGAGAAAAATTTTGTCGAAAATTTCCTAAGTATGGTTTGCGGGTTCACTTTAAAGTAGTTAGCTTAGCTTCATCTTAGCAAGTCATATTTTGCGAACTCAAAGGTTTGCGAGCTCAGAGGTTTGCGGGTTGGTTGAAAAGAACTTTGCGTATTCTGTATTGCGGCCTCAGGATTCGCAAATTGACCAGGTCAAACCAGGGAATCGCAAAGTATCAATTCGCAAATAAAATTTGCAAATCCCAAGATTCGCAATCCTCGAATTCGCAAAGCAAGCAGTCAGACGGTCAAAGCTGCAAAGTAAATGACCCGTAAAGTGAGTGATTCGCGAGTTTGAGAAAATAAACACTTTTGGACCCGCAAAGCGTAATTCTGAAGAATCAAAAAGTACTCTTAAGCGATTTCGAACCAAAAAAATAAATCATCGATTTGAAAAAAACACCAGATTTGAGAAAAAAATTCGATTTAGTGCAAAAATCAAACTGATAAGCTCGTATCATCACTGAAAAGCAACGAAATTTCTACAGGAATCAACTGCAAAACACCTGTTCTTTGAGAAATCACACCTGCAATAAGAAAATCAATCGTAAGCAAAATACAGTAAAAGTTAAAGTAACTTTTCATTCATACCACAGAGATGAACGCGAGTATGAGTATGTGACGGTACGATTTGAGCAAGCAAACCACAGACTAAGCAAGCGACGATGGAAGGTTTGATGAACGGGATTCGCAAAGTGGAGTTTTATGATTTGGGATTTTTTTAGTTTTGCGAGTTCAGTTTGCGAATTGGTTTTTAAAAACAACTTTGCGGGGCCTAAGGTGTGAACCCTAGTTTTGAGTGGGCTGTAAACTTTGAGAAAAAGGCCCACCTTAGATTCGCGAATTGGTAGTTTGTGAATCGATCAGTTTGCGATTTGAGAGCTGTGAGTTCGCAACTTGATTCATTGACTGGTCAAAATTGAAGATGGTTTGCGAATAACAGTTGTCCAAATAAATTTTAGTTTCGCGAATCAAAAAAAATGAATGTACGATATTTTTAACTTACCATCGATATCAATTAATCTAATAATGACTCAAATACTACCAATTTTGACGCGATCGATTACAAGGATAACATCAAATCTATGGGTTTTTCAAGATCGATTTTCATGATACGATATCCTTCTTTGGAGAAGAAAAATCGTCGCCTTAGTCGAAAATTCATCTTAATGTCGGGACAATAAATGATGTAAGTTTCCTTCGTGTTATAAAATACATATGTCTCAAATCTCATTGAAGTACCTTACATCTAAGAACTAACTTATCTCTTATTTTTCTCGTTTAGAGATGAATTGGCAGAAAAAGGAAGAAGAGAAGAAGCTCGAGGAACATGAAGAGTTAAGACGCAACTTTGAGCATAATTTGGATATGCTGGTTATTGAGATTTTCCTTCTTTTGAGCTTATTCGTTGTTTACTTGCTATTCTGCTTTGGGTCTTAATCAGGCATACGAGTTTTAAGAGTTATCTGCCTATTATGTGTTTGAGAGAGTTGTTCGTGTTTTGAAGAATTTTATGTTTTTGTTGAAAAACTCCCCCTAGATGCAATACCCATCAATTATCTTAAAAAGTAAATGATTTATAATGCTCATCGAGTATCTTAAAGATTAAATGATTTATGAATTCACTTACTCCCCCTCGATGCATGGATATAGCATTTATAATGCCCATCGAGTATCTTAAAGATTAAATGATTTATGAATTCACTTACTCCCCCTCGATGCATGGATATAGCATTTATTATGAATTCACTTACTCCCCTCGATGCATGGATATAGCATTTCTCCCCCTCGATGTAACGCCACCAGCATTGGCGCTACATTGACTTATTGGAAACAAGAACCAGTTTATTGAAATTAAAAGGTTATACTAAAAAAAACTAAAGTCCTAAGTAAAGATTAACATAATAAACGCACACAAGATAAGAGAAAAGTGAAACATAGCAAATAGATAAATATTAACTGTAGGAAGCATAATCGAAATTAAAAATTGAGGTTCAACATTCCCAACTTTGCAACTAAGAATTGGAAGCGTTTTTCATCCAATGCTTTTGTAAGCAAATCGGCTAGTGAAGCTCTGTATTGACAAAGTACATTTCTATTATGCCTCTTTCTACATGGTCCTTTATGAAGTGATATCGAAGATCTATGTGCTTAGTGCGGGACTGATGAACAGGGTGCATGTAATTGCGATAGCACTCTTGGAATCACAGTAAATAGGAATTTTATTTAGATCAAAACCGTAGTCCGTAGCTGAGTTCTGATCACAAAATTTGTGAGCAGCAAACTTGCTGAGCAGCGACATATTCTGCTTCCGCCGTGGAAGTTGATACACAATTTTTGTTTCTTCGAGGCCCAACATACAAGTTTATCGCCTAGGAATTGCATGTGTCCAGAAGTGCTTTTCCTGTCCAGTCTGCATCCTGCAAACTTGCGTCAGAATATCCTATTAGTTTCATAGTTGAGTTTTTTGGATACCACAGTCCAAGGTCTGGTGTTCCTTTCAAATACTTCAAGATTCTTTTGACAGCATGAAGATGCGACTCCTTGGGGTTAGCTTGAAATCGAGCACAGAGGCATGTAGAGAATAAGATATCTGGTCGACTGGCAGTGAGGTAGAGCAGTGATCCAATAATCCCTCTGTAAGAGTAACATCTACAGGTTCACCTAAGTGATCCGCATCTATGTGAGCACAAGGTGACATGGGTGTGCTTGATGATTTGCTCTTGTCGATCCATATTTTCTGAGAATATCGTGGATGTACTTTGACTGATTGATGAAAATCCCATCCTGAAGTTGTTTGATTTGCAATCCGAGGAAGAATGACATTTCTTCCCATCATACTCATTTCAAATTGCGATTGCATCAGAATGCTAAAATCTTCACAAAGTTTAGGATTAGTAGAGCCAAAAATGATATCATCCACGTAGATTTGTACAAGCATTATATCAGAACCATCTTTCTTTTACGAACAACGTAGTGTCAATTTTCCCTTTCGTGAAACCTGAAGAGATAAGAAAGTCGGAGAGCACCTCATACCAGGCCCTTGGAGCTGGTTAAGTTCGTATAGTGATTTGTCAAGTTTGTAAACAAAGTCGGGATGATCAGCATTGAGAAATCCGTCTGGCTGTGAGACATACACTTCTTCTTTCAGAATTCCGTTCAAGAAGGCTGTTTTACATCCATTTGATAGACTGTAAAGTCTTTGTGTGCGGATATATGCAAGAAATAACCTAATAGCTTCGATCCTGGCTACAGGAGCAAACGTTTCATCGTAATCAATTCCTTCCTGTTGATTATATCCCTTAGCTACGAGCCTGGCTTTGTTTCGAATACAACACCATCTTCATCCTTTTTGTTTTTAAAAACCCACTTTGTTCCGATCACAGTCTTCCCTTTTGGACGAGGAACTAAGTTCCATACTTTGAGACGTTCGAATTGATTAATCTCCTCTTGCATAGCCACTATCCAGTTGGGATCCCGTAGTGCATCACTACTCGTCTAGGTTCCGTTTGGCTCAAGAAACAGGTGAAATTACATTCATTTGAATGTGATCTTCTAGTCGTTACCCCTGTATTGAGATCTCCTATTATTTGATCTGTAGGATGATGTCGGACCCATTTCTTTTCGTGGGGTATGTCGTTTCGTCTATTTGGGATTCCTCACTTAGTGGATAGTCGATTGCAGTTACGGTAGTGTGTTGCGGCTGAAGTTGAAGAGGAGGCCTCTGTCTGCGTTGTGTCAAAGTAGTTGGGATCGAGGCTTCTGCATCTGAGGGAGGAATTGTCTGGTTAGGAATGGGTTTGACTCATGAGTTGATGAACTAGGGCTGGATTCAGTATTTGGAAAGGGATAGGTGGATGGTCTTGTCTGATTTGAGAGATATATATATGTTCAAAAAGTAGATCCAGATCCAGTTCCTCTTGAGCTCGTTGAGTGAAGCATGTGGGTCGCTTTGTCTTGAAGGGTCAGTTACTTGTTGAGCTGGTTTCAACTTCCTTTGTCCGAGCCTGGTTCTGAAGAGTTCCGTTCAGAGGCATCTCTTGAACACTCTCCGTCTTCTGTATGAGAGTGAGTGAGTGTGTGTGGTGTTCTAGATACTCGTCCCAAACTGCTATGTACAGTAGTAGAAAGTTCGAGTTCCTCATCAAATGTGACATTTATACTTTCAATGATCATCCTTCTGTCTCAGAGAAATATCCTGTATGCCTTAGATTGTGCAGAGTAGCCTACGAAGATTCCTTCAGTTGCTTTTGGATCAAGTTTGGACTTGTCTTCGCGGTCTATGGCGACGAAGCACTTGCATCCAAAAATTCGAAAATGGGCAATGTTGGGCAGCCTTCCATTTATAAGTTCATAGGGCGTCTTACCAAATCTTAGATGAATGTTTGTGCGATTCTGTGTGTAGCAAGCAGTATTCATTGCTTCAGCCCAAAGGAAATGAGGTAGTGATGATTGGATGATCATGTTTTTCGGCAGCCTCTACGAGTGTTCGATTTCGCCTTTCGACAACTCCATTTTGTTGAGGTGTGTAGATAGCAGAAAACTTTTGAGTAATCCCTATGGATTCATAGAATCATTGAGCTGTTGATTCTTGAATTCTGTTCCATTGTCTGATCTAACTATTTTAAACACATCTCTGGAGGAGGTTCTGTGTTGTTCTGATTAGGCTTGGAATATGTTCGACTGTCTCTGATTTAGTTCGTAAGAATCGTACCCACGTATATCGGGAATAGTCGTCGACGATAACCGCATATATCGCTTCCACTTATGCTTTCCGTTCGCATCGGTCCACACAGATCCATGTGCAAAGCTCTAGAGGATGTTGAGTGGATGCAGTGTGTTTGTAGGATGTGAAGCTTTCTTCATTTTTCCTTTCTCACAAGCAGAGCATATGTGCTCTTTTTGGTACTTTAGTGGTGGTAGTCCAACAGCCAATTGTTGGTTGACAGCTTGTTAAGGGTTTTGAAGTTAGATGAGATAACCGCTGGTGCCACAAGTCATTTTGATTGAAGTCGCTTTGGAGATTAGGCAGATATCAGTCTTTGGTTTGACAGTTCTAATATCATGGTGTAAAGATTTGTCTTGCGAGTTCCAGTGAGAAGTTCTTCACCATTGGCATTGAGAATTTTGCAAGTTTTCTTTAGAAATACAACTTGGAGTCCAAAATCACTGAACTGTCCTATTGATAAGAGGTGTGGTCAATCCTTCAACATACGAGACTTGTTTAATTGTGAGTCGATTGCATATGAGATCTCCATAACCAAGGATTCTGGCTCCATTGCTATTACCGAAGCGTACCAGTCCTCCTGGTCTATCAACGTAGTTGCTCAACAGTTCCTTTGTCCCAGTCATGTGTGTGGAGCAACCAGAATCTAAGTACCACACATGAAGGGCCTGCAAAATAAAATAGAGGGTTTTAGGTACCCATTGAAATATGGGTCCACCTCTATTATGTTGTTAGTCCGTTTAGTTCCCTAGATTTTCCTTTGTTGGTGGATGACACACGAGTCACTAATTATTTCTAGGGTTGGGGTTTGTGTTAGCAGTCTGAAGCTTTGGAACCATTTATGCACAGGTTTTTTGAAAGCATTGGTTTTAATCGTGACTTGACTTTGTATTTTTGTTTTTAGGAATTTTTTGTGAGTTTGCTTGGTGACATGATCATGCATGGAAAGCTTTGTTTTTGATTTAGAAGACATTTGTTTGATACATGGCGAAAGAAGGTACAAAAAGTTTTATCACTATTCTCCTTCAAGATATCTTCCTTTTTAACCCATACTTGCCCTTCAATGGCTCTTTGTGGGTCCTGAAAATTTCAATGTATTAGTGCAGGAAATTTTGTCATGCGAAACTAAGGTGTATGAAATTGTGTGTAATTTAATTTTTCTTTAAGTGAAGATATTTCCTGAAGAAGTTTCTGCCTTTCTTCACCAAATGACTTTCTCTCGCTTTCGATAGTGGAGTGAAGATCCCTGATTTTCTTATGCAATCAGGCATATATCCTGTTGTATTTTGTGTTTTTCCCTCATGTGGACGTGGAATATCTGATTCAAATTCTGTTATTGCTGGACAACTTCTTACTTTATAGCTATCATTTACTTCTGTGTAGTAAGTGATGTTTGAGTTTTAGTGTGTGTTGACTTCTCATCTTCACTGACAAAAGGCATAAGATTTGCCAGGCAACCTGTCTGCATGAATTTGAGATCATATAGATAAGGTGATCTTGATATGCCTAGTTTTAACTTACATGGGTTTTCAAAACCTAGTCCTTTATGGGGATTATAAAAATCAACATTAGCTGGTTTGCAAGAAGATCGTTTGTTCTGACTGATCTCGTCGGGTTAAAACGTCCTCCAATTTTTATTTTGGAGTACAGTCTTTCTCGTTCTTTGCTTAGTAAGTCATATTTAATTGTAGCACCATGCCTGATCTCTATAAGATTTCATTTCCTTTTCTAAATCTTGGCTTTAGCTTCGGGATTTTTGCACTTTATTTCTAGCTTAGCAATTTTTCATTTGCTACAATTACACGATTCTTCTCACATGCATAATCATATCTAAACTTATCTAATACTACTAAATTCTTTTCTAAGTTAGCTTCAAGTACTTTGATTTTCCTTTTCCAATTTGTTAGATTTATATAAGGATAAAAAATTCTTTTTATCTTAAGTAAGGATCATAATCTGCTTCACTTACCTCTACCATGTTTGAATTGTTAGAATTTTCCCTGTCTGACTCGCTGCCTTCAGCTCCAGTTCCATCTTCTTCGTCATCTAGTTTGGCCATCAGTGCCACATTCTCATTCTCGCTGTCTGAGGTATCTTCAAGCCAATGATCCTCTTCTGCCATTAAGACTAGTCCTTTTCTTTTTGTTCAGCTAATTGAACTTTTCGACGATAATAGTTAACATCCTTTTTCTTGGGCATTCTGCACTCTCTGGCAAAGTGTCCATTCTTACCGCAGTTGAAGCACTTGCCGCCTTGATGAGGAGTTTCAGAGTTGTTGTCCCTCCCTGAGTCTTTCCTTTAGAGTGGAGGAAGTTCTTTGACGGTTGGAGGAGGAACCAGTTTTCTTATAATATTTCTCTGCACGAAATTTGAGACCAGAGCGAGTGCTTAGCAAGATCTTTGAGGGTGATTTCCTGGTCTCCATGTTCTGTAAGATCCTTGGATTCGTCATCAGGATCAGAGTCTTCTCCCTCCTTAACTTGTGATGACTGAATAATTTCTTTGTCCTTGAATTGTTTTCTTGATGATCGTTCAGTCATAGAGCAAGGGGTCGCTTCCTATTGGTTTAATTTCCTCCCTTCGTTTCTCCACATGATTGGAATGTTGATTGAGGTAGTCGAATAATGTATGAATGCTAACTTTGGTTAGGTCGTTCATTCTGTCTTATCATAATAGCAGTAGCCTCCCATTCTGGATGAAGTGATCCTAAGAATTTGATATGATCTCCATTACACTTTGTGACTCCATTCATCTTAGCTCGTTTAGAAGAACCAGAAATCGATGGAAGTTTTCTTGCAGAGTTTCCCCTTTGTTAGCATGAAAGCGGTCATACGAGATGAGTGTGTTCGCCATTCTTGCCATTGTATTAACTTCTGCCCCTGCATCATAATCCGAAGAGCATCCCACATTTCTTTTGCGCTCTCACCACATTCGAGTTGCATCAAATGTCATTGGGAATGGCTTGCATCATGTATGATTTTGCCACTTTATCTGCCTTAAGTCGCAGTTTTCTTCATCATTGCATTGATCAGTAGTTTTCAGGATCCTCTGTTCCTCTCTTGCGGGGGTGGTGTCAGTAGTGGCTGGAATTATGGTCCAATACTGTGTAGGTCCATTGTAAATAGATTCAGAAGGTTATCAGAATTGTCCTTGCTTTCTATGAAGTTGATGAATCTTCTCTTCCAGACTGCGTACTCCCCATGTCGGATGATGGGAGGTCTAACGTCATTTCCCATGCTGAAAGAGTCCATTGCTTGTGTTTTGGATATGATCGGGACGTGTAATGTGAGGAAATTGGAATTGAATTGCGAATTTTGGTTAAAAAAAAAAATTTTTCTTCTTCTTTTTTTTTTTAATTAAATGGGTATGTTTTGCAGGAATGGAGAAGAGTAGGACTTTGCGAATTGATGCTCTGAGTTCGAAATTAAGGATTCACGGGTTAATGAGAGAGTTCACGAGCCATCTTCATTCGCAAAGTGGGCAAAAGTTCGCCAAAGTTCACAAAGTTCGCGAAGTGAGTAAAGTTCGAAAAAATTTACAAGGTTCGCAAAGTGAGTAAGGTTCGCAAAGTTCTCAAGGTTCGCAAAGTGAGTTGAATTCGCGGAAGTAAACTTGAGTTCGCAAAGTGTTCGAATTCGCAAAAGTAAGCTGGAGGTCGCAAAGTGAGCAAAGTTCGCAGAGTGAATAAATGAGTTCGCAAACTGTCCTGGTTCGCAAAGCGGTTGTGAGTTGCAAATCAAGAGATCGCAAAGCGTTTCCAATTCGCAAAGTAGACTGGAGAACGCAAAGTGAAGAAAAAATCCTGAGAAGTTGATCTTCGAGAATTTGACGGCTTGGTGACCTCGAACTCGCAAAGTAGAGCTTTGCGAAGTGCCGATGCGCAAACTTGAAACCCGCAAACCAAGTTTGTGAACTTAGGATTGCAAAGACGCCTTGTGAAATGAATGAGCCGCAAACGAAAGAAAAGTCCTTGAGTTCGCAAATCTAGTTCCCAAAAGAAATTCCGTGCGCAAACTCAAGAAACAGACTGAGGAACAGGGCTGTTCTTCAAATGTTAGACAGAAATCCAACAAATCTGACAGCCTCCACGGAAAAACCAGTTTGATAGCTCAGAACTGAAAGCTACACAGACTAGCCTAAAAAAATATCTTCGAGAATAGTTGATACACGTGAGTATGAGCTTTGCGACAGAGAATGAACTACCACGCAAGAACTCACCCGCTAAATTCTTTAAAGCTTTGAAATGAAGTTTCTCACCTACACGCTTGCTCTGATACCAATTGTAATTCCAGATTATCCACGAACACTTCAAAGATTTAACCTTCGTAATATGTGAATAGTGTGCTATAGAGGTTTAGTGTTGAATACGTGAGGGTTTTGCAAATGGAAAACTTAGTTAATGATCGTTGGGGTTTAAGCTTAAATACCTTGAGAGGTATTTAAGCTTATTGGGCCCCTAACAAGCCCATTACAAAAACACAACCCAATACATATATAAAACATATAAAGAACACTACAAAGATATATCAAGACTTAGAATAAATATTTGGACACTTTTAAAATATTCCTAACAGGAAGGTCATAGGTGACACGGTAAAATGAAACATAAAAAATTGCCAAAATCGTAAATCTAAAACTAAAATTCAAATTAAAGTTATCTTAGAGTCCTTTGAAATAAGGTTGTTAAGATTGAATGATTGCATGTGATGGCGAGTTTCAAAAAAATTTCGCATTCAATGTAAAATTTCGTATGTAATGGAAGATTTCGCAGATTATAACACGAGACAATGTCGAGGAAATTTTCGCATTTTGTGTAAATTCGTATGCAGGGAAAATTTTCGCAAGTTACGAAATTTCAAGGGATATCCAAAATTTCTCGGTGGAAATTTTCTCAAAAGGTATTAAGATTTTTTCGCAGTAGAGGAATTTTTTGCAAGTTATATGAAAGTTTCGCGGAGGAAAAAGTTTTTGTGGATTGAGAAATTTTTGGTTCACTGTGATTGCGAAATAGTGAAGATGCGAAAAGATGTAATATGACGTGAGGTGTATGAAATTTCGCGGGGCATGACATACTGTAGCAGCGAAAATTTTTGTCACTGTACCCACGAATTTTTTAATGAACGAAAATTTCTTGGATAAAAATTTCGCGGGGCTTAGACAGTGTAGCAAGAAATTTCTCAAAGAAAATTCGCGGGACCTCGTTCACTGTAGCAGTGAAAATCTAATGTTAAAAAAATTCTCGGATAAAAATTTTCTCAGGATTTTACGTACTGTAGAAGAGAAACTTAACGTGAGGAATTCTCGATAAAATTTCGCGCGGAACCTTACTCACTGTAGCAGCGACAAACCTATTGTTAAAGTAATTTCCAGAGAATTTTCGCGGTGAAGAACACTGTGTGAAAGACGTACGAAACGACGCAATGATTTTTGCGTTAGACCTATTCAAATCTTAACCAAAATGCGATAATCTGGACTCATCGACTCGAAATCGAACGGGAATTACATATTGGGGGTTTTAAACACCTAAAACCTAACATGCATCCGATTTTAAGACGAGAAAAAAATTAATTTTAACCTAAAAAATTTAACAGAACAGGGCAAAAACTGGATTAAACGAACGGAAATGGGTTTATTTTGGATGTAGTTCATACCGAAAAGCTGATTTTGACGACGGAGAACGCAGAAAAA